>JAQFZH010003975.1:0-12804 GCA_034695485.1 Entomobrya nivalis | reverse complement strand
CAGTTTTGGTCAAGTTACAAATTTAAGTCAACTTTGGCATTTTTTGGAAATGTTTTTTCTAATGTTTTTTAAAAAAAATTGGAAATTTTGAATTTTTTTGGAAATTTTGAATTTTTTGAAAATTTTGAATTTTGTTGAAAATTTTGAATTTTGTTGAAAATTTTGAATTTTTTTGGAAATTTTGAATTTCTTTGAAAATTTTGAATTTTTTTGGAAATTTTGAATTTCTTTGAAAATTTTGAATTTTGTTGAAAATTTTGATTTTTTTTTGGAAATTTTGTCTTGTTTTGGAATTTTTGAATTTCTTTGAAAATTTTGAATTTTTTTGAAAATTTTGAATTTTGTTGAAAATTTTGATCCTTTTTGGAAATTTTGAATTTCTTTGAAAATTTTGTTTTTTTTGGAAATTTTGATTTTTTTTTTGGAAATTTTGATTTTTTTTTTGGAAATTTTGATTTTTTTTTTGGAAATTTTGAATTTTTTTGGAAATTTTGAATTTTTTGAAGAAACAGGTAGCCCTTGACTGGAGGTATCTTTGTGCCAAGTTTGAGCTTTTTAGATCAAAGGATAAGCTCAATATTTCGAAACGAACAAATTTGAACGCTTCAAGAGAAATTATAGATTGTGTATATAAAAAAAACTACCTACACCATTGGTGCCGATACCGAAATTTAAACATCGAACACATCTGACCCTATTTTTGGACTGCATTGATCCCTGGCTAGAATTTTTTTTGGGAAAAGAATTTAAAATAGAAAATTAGTCTAGACTATGGTTTCAGACTTGGCCATCACTTTACCCGAACTGTGTGCATAAAATAAATTCCCCAGTTTATGGTATCTAGAAAAGTGAAAACCCAATATTATATTCTAGTGAAGTACAATACATAGAATATAATACTGTAAAAAATATCCACACTTAAAATACTATTTCTGGCACAATTCGAAATATTGACCAAATAAAAATGTGAATAGCGTGTTGTAGAGATATAAAGATTTCTTATTAGATCACTTTTTTTAATAATTACTTTTGAGAGTGGTCAGTATACAACTAAGTGTGGATTTTCCTTTTATAACTTATCACGTCGACAAACCTAATATTCCAGAAAGCCATTTAAAAAAAAGTAATTATACAACATTTCCGAATATAGACGGAGCTTAAATAATGACAAAACACTCATTATTTAACTATTTAAATAAGCAATATGTGCTTTCAGCATTACCAAGCTAGATACTACGTGGCCACTGCAGAACCCATTCATATAAAGTGAATATTAATCGTACTCTCAATAGTATCGGTTTTGTGAGAATGAAAATCACAGAAATTTCTGTTTTTGCCCAATCTGAATTATTCAAAAAAATAAATATATAAACAAAATTATTTGAAAGCAAAAAACGAGGGGTTAAAGAAAACAACAATAAGTGTAGTTCTTTACTAGTTTAAATGTAATAGTCAACCGAAGGATATATTGTGTCTGTATCTGTGTGTGGAACCTTCAAAATTAGTCAAAACCAATATACACCACAGTCCTCTGACTTGTTGGCATTTCGTGAACAAATAATATGTGCCAACCTTGCTATAACTACATGGCAATATCTTAAGATGGTTATTTTAAATTATCTATAATTATTTTTTGACTAGTAATTGTGACAACACGTCAAACTTCATATTTTTTCATTAACTTAAGAAAACCGGTAATTCATCCCAAAAGTATTATTCCTTTATCGAATTGCAATGTCATAACAAGAGCACAGGTTATTTAAGTGCAAAATCAGTGGTCAAAAACATTTTGATTGGAATTTATAGCGAATATTTAAAATCCCATTAAATATGGCAACTTCACAAGCAGTTTTTTGGGTGTATTTTATTTTACCTAGTGTTTTTGTGCTAAATTTATCACAATCTGAAATCAAGAAACATGACTCTTATTTAGAGTACATACTGATCACAAAGTTACTAAATTCGTCGGCCTTATTGGAGGTAAAACGTCTCGAGCAGCAAAATGATATGGACGAGAACTCATACGTAACTGAATATATAAATCGATTTACTTCAACATCTGCTAAGTTACCCAAAGCTTTACTAAACCTATACCCCACCCTTTCGCATTTCATAACCAGCAATTGCCTTATCGTAATAAATAACTTTGAAGGCATCGATCTATACCCAGCAGTTACTTATCCAGTGATTCTCAGAAAATTTGATCCAGCTATACTCAATATTACATTTATAAATCCAAGGGATAATGAGACAACGTCCAAATATCACGTAATTTGGATTCCAGAAAAATTAATTCCTCAGTTAAATAAAAAAAATTCAGATTTTTTCAAAGGGGACTTTAACAGTATCAAATTTAAACATAAATGCACAGTTTCAAAACACTTCGAGTCGAGTTTTCTCGGGGATAACTATTATGGCAATACTGGTTATTGCGTTGAAATAAGTATTCAAAGCTTTTTGGAAGCGTCGAAACCCTGGCAATGCGAAGTTCAAGTGGACTTATTTATGTCTGACAACTTGCTTCGTTTGGGAAAATACACGCACATATTTCGTCATACGGTCAGACCGTTAGAAACCTTGCCTAGTTTAAGGCCACATGTTTCCATTTTAGTCAACACCAGAACAAGCATACAAACACATGATCCAATTTCATTGGCTTCTTGGAGTCTCAAGATAAGTGGTAGGTTCTACCAAACCTACCAACATCAGTATCATGTGGTAAATCATGTTCAAATAACTGCTTACGTCAAATGTAAGCCAGATCATCCTAACAAAATATTTCTAAGCTTGCAGTGCACCATAGAATCGTCGAATATTATTTATGCTTGCCTTGAATGTAAAAACTTTCTGACAGTTTTACCAATCAGCATACAAGAAATTTCGTTTAAAAATATTGAATTTCTGGAAAGATCACAGAAATTTGTTCCGTTTCCAGTAAGATATATTTACAAACGTGGATCAAACCTGAATCTTGCGGGAGAGATTTCTTACTTTTTAATGGAAGCCCCTAAAGCAATTGATTCTCCACTTGGAGAACTTCACAAGTTGCACTTTAAGTACTCAGAAAAAGTTAAACTACTTGCTTTAGGATACGCATCAATATTTAAAAATTTCATTGGCAATGTTACGAAATCGAGGCATCGCAAAATTATCAATAAGGATAGAGACCGTTTAGAAAATATGGTGAGGGGAGCTCGAGTTGTGGAATCTGAAGAAATGGGCTACAATAACGCTTTAAAATTTGAAAATAAACTTGGCAAACTCCATTTCGTTAGTTGTGGCTCTAGAGGTGTCCAAGCATTCCCGTTTTCCCAGTTTTTATCTGTTTTCGAATTGGAGGTTTGGATTTGCCTAATCGTTTCCTTGGCAATACTGTCTTCTGGCATCGTTCAGCTTAACAAGGTTATAAACAGACACTTTTCCCTGCCAGCTAGTGCTTTAAGCATAATTAAAATTTTAATGGAACAAGGTGACCCTTTTCCGGAAGATTTTAATAAACTTGAAAAACTAAGGTTTGTGACGACTGGAATATTTCTAGGAGGCTTGGTAATTAGTAACGCGTTTAAAAGTGAAAATGTCTATAAAATAGTGATGCCCAGGGGTCATATTCCCTATGACACTATTGACGAATTGATTGAAGACAACATGACGATTTACAGTCGAATTCAAAATTTTCACTATACATATGAAGGTTCCCTTAATGAAATTTACAAAATATATACTGATAAAGCTATCCAAGTGAATTTTGAAAATTCACACGTGGTTGCGTATATTGAACTTTTATATTATCCAGAAGATGGTATAAATGATGTGCCGAAATACGCAAAAATTCGAAACTATTCTAGAATGCATCCTAAGGTACTTGAAGCATTTTGGGAACCAGCACGTTATGTGAATGATTTCAAAAAAGTGGGACTTGTTAAAGATAGTCGGACGATACGAAAATTCCTCACAGGAAACGTTCTGAGGGAATATTTCCTTTCAAAGCAGCAGGAAATAATTATAAGCGGTCTAAAAAACTGTAGCAGAACAGCATGGGTTCTTCCAAACTACTTGGCTCAGAGTACGAGAAGACACTTGAAAAGATTAGACAAGCATTCTGATGTAAGTGCTGAGTCATTTTCAGAACCAAAAATAGCATTCGAGTATGAAATGTCATACTATCCATCATCAATAGTTCAGCAGTTTTCCAGAATAATGAACTCTGGTTTGTTGGATTGGTGGCCCAAGTTTTTAAATACATCGGAGCTGGACAATATTAAGGAAGTTGTTAAGCCGATAAAACCAAACATGATGGGAAATATACTTGTTATATTTGTTTTTCTTGGTGGTGGAATTTCAACTGCTGTAGCATGTATGATTTTGGAATTGTGTTTGAATTATTTAAGTGGGTATAAAAAGCTGATATATATTGTCGTGGAATCTTAAGAAATGGTGCATCAAATTGTTTTAAACGAAGACACAAGAGTAACAATAATGTTATAGTGATTAATGTAAAATCATTTGAAATTGTGCCGTAAGAGTACAATTTATAGTTACTTGATTAATACAGTTTAAAACTTTACGATTAGTTTTACAGCATTAAAAAAACTCTTTATCTGGCTACATTAGTGGATAGTTGATATTGTAATCTGGTAATATATTTATGATTTAATTTTACCTTTAAACGTAGCATTATGTCAATAATTTATATCACTGAAAATAAAGCCAATATGGCTAAATATCTCTATTTGTTTGTTATAATAGAATGATGCATATTTTCACAGTAATAGTAAATACATAATTTCTTAAATGTGTTTAACATTTAATTTACAATACGACTAAAATAAATCATTACGCGTTTACAATTATTTTAACTATTTACCAATCCGTATTACTCAAAGTTTTTAATTAAATAAGCTAATATTTTAACATCGATTCTACTTATTGGAAGTGTATCAATTTATGAGTACAAGTTAAGCGATCTTGTTGTAGTATTTCACTAAAGTGAACGAATATTGCATATATCAAAAATGCTGGCCAGAAATAATAAAATACAAAAGTTCACACTACCGGTCTACTTGTGATTTACTCGAAAGAAAATAAATAATAAAATGTGGACGAAGAAACAAATTTACAAGCAGACTGACAGGTTCAATGTTTGCGTAAACATTTCTTTTTTACAAACTTGTTTAACACAATTTTTTCAAGGGAAATATTACATTTTGGGAATGAATATGATGAGGCAAGGCCATTTTTCTTATAACACGTCTTCCAAGATCTAGCTGAATGTACTGATAAAACTAAAGATAAACAAACCTTGCTTGTTTTATGAATTCAGCAGAAAGCTTGAAAAGTTTACTTAATGATTTGTTCTGGTTTTCTCTACAGTTCACAGTATTCTATTTTTAGCCCAAAAATACCTGCAATGGCATAAGCCATTCAATGCTGTAACGTATTAAAATATTTAAGATACAGTTCAGTAGAGTTTGGAGTGTCAGCGAATCCAGTTTGCGTTTTAATACCAATTTGCAACAAATTTTCACAATAGAAGATATCTCAAAATGGTGAAGTACGTGAGTAAAATTGTAAGTTTCAAGGAAACATTAAACCTACCAAAAATACAGCGACAATTTAAAAAATACACATATTTTATCGTATGAATTTTTTAACTTTACAGATTTTGTTGATATCAGAAGTATTATTTGTAATAGGAATAATTATCTTTGGAAAATTATTTGCTGAGGAAATTCAATCAATAGACTTCTATAAAGAGTGTAGGCTATCTTTATTCATTTTTGGTGAGTTTTTTTTACTTAAAATTGTGTTTTGTAATTTTGGTGTTTAATTAATTTTATGCCATTTTAGCTTTGTTCCTTGGCTTCGCTGGAATCACCTTCGCTTTGGATTGCATGGCTGTACTAGATCTTATATATGCCTTGGACGAAATCCCAATTAGTAGTGTCAGCTTGAGACGAGAAGCTCTACGGTCAATTCGAATTTGGTTTTATTTCAATGCATTTATATTGGTTATTGGTCTTTGAATTAAGTGGGCGTATTTAAATGAATCAAGCAATTTATGCTTTTTAATGGTACTATCTTTAAGAGTATTTATGCTTTATGTAGTTCATCTAAATATCAAAGATTTAAAAGACGATTTGTGATTTAACTGCTGTTAGTGTGCATGTAAATTTTTGGCAGCAATTTATGTACGATTTAGTGATATGATATACTGTAAATTTTGAAAATTCTTAGAATTAAGGCTAAGAATTTAGTTTTTACGGCCGACAAAGATGGCCGGTTTTACTCTATTGTTATAATGGTACATATTTAGCTCTATTTATGTTAGTCCATATTTTTAAGCATTTATTTTAAATATTAATACAAATAAAAACATATTGAGACAAGTCGATTTGAATATTTTTTAAGATCACATTTTTGCACGAATTTAAGAAAGCCTTTATAATAAATAACGTCTGTAACTTATGATAACTTGAAAATGAAACAAAATTGATCATTTGACAAAATGAATTCCACTAGTGTTTTTCGACAAGAGGCGCAAATACTAGAAGGAATTCGGAGATTTTACCTACACCCCATCAAATGGCTTGTACATACAGAAAAAGCTTCTCGTGGCCAATATCACACGTGTATTGCGTGTTGTGCAAATAACATGATATCTTCCATGACCATTTCCCGTGTCTTTTAATTACGTCACAGAGTATTATTTGCAATATACCTTAATTGAACTGCAAACCAAAAATTATACAAAAATAGTTCTAAAGCTCTATCATATGCATATTTATGTAACCCAACATTTTGCCAATAATAATATATAGCTATATGCTTAAAATTCGACTTACAATTAACACGGTATACCTTAAAGTATTTCGTTAAGCTTGTCAACGCACTAGACGTAATGATATGTAATCTGACACCCGTCCGACATCGACTTCTTTTATCCATTTAACCGTTAATTTAAAACATATTGAGTTTTAGACCATAATCTCTTGACAAAGTTTGATCACAATACTTTAATCTATCGATTAGTGGAATAAAAACAATCGTCAATTAAAAAAGCATGTAAACGTTAATTGACCGTTGCTCCTGTACAGTTTAACCAATTTTCAATCTAAAAATCACTACCGATGGTGGTCTTGACATGAGGAGTGTGTGTACCAAGTTTGAAGAGAACCTGTCAAACCGTTTTCAATTTAGAGCACGTACGCGTACGCGTTTAGACAGACAAACGAACTGAATGCATAACTACGATTTCATCTTCGATTCATGTAAGTAATAATTGGGATGTTATGTATTTAATGGTATTCATTAGCATGATGGAAATATTTAAGTGATAGTTTAAGTATTCGTATTGGGAAAAATTTATTATCGGGTTTCGGTTTTGATTGACAAATGCGGATAACTTATTGGATATGTGTGGGTACAATATGTGCTTGTAGTCATTAACCCAAGAATGATAAATATATTAAATGTTTAATCGTATCACAGCTTATATACATATTTAGCATATAAAAGGGTTAACATATATACATATATATATATATACATATTTGTTGGTATATAATTTAATTTATTGGACAAATTACAAAACTGGAGTACAAAAAGATGTAATAAATTATTAGCTAAGTATGTTTAGACTGTAGCCTGTTTGGGTTTGATCTGGCACACAATTTTCAATGCCAAAAAAACTAATAATAGCTTATATTAATACTAAAACCTAAACCTGATATTTGATAAGCAAAATATAAAAGGTTCAATTTTTTGTACAAGGGTTTATCGTCATAGTACTGATATTTATTGAACAGTTAACTAGTCATTATAAATAACTCACAACGACGTTACACTAATTAATCCAGTTCACCTGGATCCTCTTTCCTTTCCTGTGAGCTTGAAAGAGCATGCACAGCTTGCAGTTCGATATTTCCTCCTTCTGAATCTCGTTCCTCCAACACACTCAAATACATCTTAACAATAGCAAGCATAAAAACTCGAATAACAACGATAACTATTCCAACTCCCAATACCCAAGAAAATTTCGTCGGGAATGTACACAGTAAGTAGATAGCGACTAGTATTCCAAGTAAGAGCAACAAAATGTTCAAATAATACCAAAATCGTGTCCAATAAAGAATTATGTCAGTTCCAACATTATTATCTTTTTTGCTCGCACTTAAAAAGTTAATTGTGGCGTAAAACTCTAACACTATGATCACAAGTGTAATCACAACAAATGCGATGAAAACTGTAAAAAATAGAAAACATTTAATTTTAAAACAATACATTTAAAAATAGAAAGATGAATATGTAAGTTAAGCTTTCTCCTTACCCTCATATGTTTTTGGCAGAAGGGCTACCATAAGTAATCCAAGGAGAATAGTCCCAATAAAGCTCAATGTTTGAAGAAACAGACATCCCTAAAAAAAATTAAACAAAAGTTTAAATAGTTAAAATATGTGAACAAATTTAAATATAAAAATACACAAAGTTACAATACCAAATCTACTAGCGCTACACAATGTGCACGGGATCTCCTTTTTTCAAAGTTATTTTCCATTTTGAGATTTAAATAACAATGATATATTTAGCAGATAACAGAACAGTGGACCGGGTCCAGCTGATCCAAAGTGTAAACTGTTTTGGACTCATATGTACTTCCGTCAGTTGCACTAGAGGATTGTGTTCTCCTAGTGTGTTCAATCGATAACATGTGACCTCCACAAACTAACTTGTTAGCTAGCCATGCAACATGTTAGAGGTATATATGCTTACCGGAGACAGCCGAGTCATAAAATATTTTTCTCGAAAGGAAAACAGGAAAAGCATGTGAGCCACTGTCTTTCTTTTTCACATTTTGGAGCTAAGTAGAAGTTCACCGGTATAAAAACTCCAATAGTTTCGCTTTAAAAAAATTATTCATTTTTTACAAAATAAGTTATATATTTTTCATGCTCTTAATTAGTGTCTTCAATAATGTAATTAAAAACACTAATATAAATATTTTCTCAGGTACTATATATGCTTGAAATGGTAAATCGATATAAATATTTAAGTTTATAGTTAATAAATTATCTATTTTTTAATTTCATTAAATATTTTACAGTTGATATAAAAAATGAGCTAAAACTAAATGTCGACTTATTTACTATAACAGTATAACAGTTACCCACTAATTATTAATTATATTGAGATTTTAGCCTATTTTGATTTGATATGTCCCAAAATTCCAGTACTTCAATAATATTAACTATTTGAGCTCAAATGAAGGGAAAAAAATTACATTAAAAAAAATTTAAAACATTGCACAAATTAAACCTGATCGGCTTGAATTTCATTATATTCCGGTGGACTCGATATATCAGATACAACTTGAGGTTCAGCAGAAAGTTCTTTCAATGCATTTAAATATACCCTAACAATCCCCAGCATACATAACCGAATTAGAAGAATAACACATTTAACTGCACTTTTCCAAGTAAATTGTGACTCGAAAAAATACACATCCACCACTATTACAATCACAAGATAAAAAATGTTCCAAAAAAACCAAATCAGAGTCCAAAAACGAGCGGTCCTCGCATCTGTATTTTTGTTGGTTGCTTTGAAAAAACAAATTATGGCAAAGTAATTCGTCACCAGGAGGCCAGCAATGATGCTTACTGGTACGATCCAAACTGTCAATTGAAATTAAATAAAAAAATGTAATGCAACTTATTTGGAAAGTTATATATACTTTCCTTTCTTACCAAATGATAGAAAAAAGAGGAAAATTCCGAATTGCCCGAACAACAAAGCTTTCACATATTCATAGACGAGATATCCTACATAGAGTACCTGAGCTACGAGAAATCCCTAAAAAATTGGGAAAATTTTACAAATAAATAGTAAAAATGTCAATTATTAATATATACAGTTATTTTATCTTACTATATCCACAATCGCTACAATACGTGCACTGATTCGCCATTTTTCAAAGTTATTTTCCATCTTGACTAAATCAACTGTTATTATATTTTTTGGCAGAAGACAGATGATAAGTGAACAGTTCTCGGTCGATCCAAAGTAAAAACTGATCTGTGCTCCTGCTTCTTCCAGCTTTTCAGCTACTTGAGCATCTTGTAGCCAAGCAACCTAAAAGCAAGAACCAGACACGTTGTATGCTTAAAAGTAAGTAGAGTACAGTACAAAATATTTAATATGCATGTCTATACATATCTAGCTGGGTTTCACTTTCTCCGAAATATATTCTAAACCGGAAAGTAAAAGTGAAAGCTGATGACTTTCTCCGGAAGTATTCTTGCTCCTCTGGTTTAAAAGGATTTTTCAACCTAAAACACCAAGGAATATTTTACTTAATTTAAAGATAGTCTCCAGCGACTTATATTAGAATAAGTACAAAGCATACAAGGTAATAATATATTTATGTGTACTTTGCCATCAGAAAAGAACCTGCACTCTCAAAGTTTCTCAAAATTACCAAAACCACTTTGACCATTCTACTGTCCCTTGTACTCTTGGTTTGACATTATTTATTTAGATATGTTAATTAATTATACATAGCTTTCCAATAACTGGAAAAGGAAAGTGTCCATTTATTTTTTAGTGTGCCATTAGCAGCATAAATTATCTAAATAAATTAAGTAATTTCCGGAATAAAAGCAAATATCTGGAAATACATAAAATTGTAAAGTTGAGTTTATACAAAAATTATGATATTGACGTAAATAAAAAAAGTAAACTTTAGGCAAACTGCGTTGAAAAGTTTGTGCGTATATGGATTGTGTAATTAAAAGAAAAAATAGATTTAGAAATGGATTTTCTTTAGAGATATTTTATTATTTATTAAATACTTTGGATGTGGAATGATATTGAGCATAGTAATTACATTGTTTTATTTTCAAGTTAATATTTATTTAATTATAATTGTATTTTAGTTAGTAAACTATATATAACACAAAATACAAATTATGGATCTTATTTTACTACAAAAATTTTTTATGGCTACATTTATGAACTTTGTTTAAATTTTCCCAAGACTTATATAAATATTCCTTAGTTGTATTTATGTTGACATATACATACGTTCAACACAGTTGTAATCATGATATGTTTTTTTGCACTTAATTTTTTAAAAGTCAGGTCACAATGTTTGATGTAAGGATTTTTATATTGGGATTTTACATTGGTATATTTTACTATATATAAATGCATCCAATAGCCTATAGTTATTTACGTAAATATTAAACATGTTCCCCCTCAAGTTCGTTTCCTTCCGGTCCCCTTAAATTGGCATTTAGCTCATCATTTACTCCAGACTCTGCAACACATTCTTCCAAAGTCTCCACCCACTTCTTAACATTCCAAAGCATGTATACTCTCAGTAAAACAATGACCACTAAAATAATAACCAATCTTGAGATAATTTAGATGGCGATCAATCGGAAATATTACGAACAACGACATGAGTATTTCGACTACCAACAAACCAAATTTAAATTTAAGCCAAAATCGAGCCCACCTCAAATCGTCTTTGTTCAAAATTATTCTCCATTTTGATGATAAAATATCAAGTTCAGAGACTGGAACGGTAAATTACTGATGTTTGGCTGAAAAGTGTGGCGTAAAGACTGACTATGAATCGAACAGATTTTTTTTTGCTTCGCTAAGTCCATGTGTTTTTCTTTAAATATGTGGTATCCATCATCTCGTGCTGATAATATGTACAATCCTAGAGACCAAGTTCAGATGCAATATTCACCAATAAACCATAAGCTTATTTCCGGGACCACAACGAAAGATGATGATTTAACCTAGAAACAGGGAACAATGTTTATAAAAGCTTAATGAGTTTGATGGTATGAACATACTCACATTAAATACAGTCTATATACTATGTTGAGCATTTCTCATTCCCTAATTTTTTTTGGGGTATCCAACGGAAATAAAATAAATGTGCAGATGATTTCTTTTGATGGTCTCTTGAAATTTTTTTTGTGTCTTTTAGTAGCATAGTGGGTTTGCAAATACGAACGAACGAACGTCAAGTATAATAACTAAAATTTGAGTGAGAGCAAAGACAGCTTTGTTTATTTAGCCATCTATCTTCTAAAGATAACATTAGCAAAAGAGACGATTGGGTTCCTAACTTGTTAGGAGCACTTGCATAATTTAGACCACGTACGCAACGTCAATAGAATAAGCTATTCATGAGTTAAAGCACGACAGTATGAAAAGCTTAATAAATAGTTATTAGGCAACCACAGGTTTCCCACTTAATAATCTAGTTAATAAAATATGGACCGGAAGAACCTGTTGATACACTTGCCATATAATTTATTTTACTGACAAAGCCTTCTTAATTTTTAACACTCATTTACCATCTTTAAATGTTTACCAAAAAACTATTTCTAACAGAATTTTTGGCGCAAATAAATATATGTACAATATATAATTAAAAAATATGTAGACAAATAAAAACATATACAAATGAACAAATTATAAAAAAAACTATTTTAAGATTTAATTAAATATCGTGTTAATTGTTAACTACTCTTTAAAAATTAAGGGGCTTCGTGCAACTCTAATTTATTTAATAAAACTTAAAACTTTAAAGAGATTAAACCACATCATCCTCTGCACAAGATTCCGCATTAAATCTTTCAGTTGCTCCAGTTACGTTCACACGTTCTTGCAAAGCATCAACATACTTATTAACTTTTGCAAGCATATACGTAGGGTGTTAGGCTTAAAAGTAGCCAAGTTCTTTTATCAGTATCTGCAGTATTTATCTCTCAACCGTCAACATTT
>JAQFZH010003974.1:0-12804 GCA_034695485.1 Entomobrya nivalis | reverse complement strand
AAATGTTCTCCTTTCCCTATTTACTCGAGAGTCTTTGTTACGTCTTTCCATTCCATTCCAAGAATCAGTTATCTAAGTAGCACGTGACTTGACGTGTAAACAAAGAGCAATTGTTAATTGATTGAGGTCTCAATTCTTACAAAAAAATGTCAATTTAGCTGTCAATATTTGAAAACTGAATGTATAACTTACTCAATGAAATTTGCATATATGCAATATGCATTTCTATAACAACAGCATAGCAGCTTGCAGGGCTTTGAAATAGTTTAAAATTAAAAAGTGCAGGCCTTCTTTCCATTTCCTATGCAAAAATTAGCCAAATATTTAACTTGACATGTTATCACATTTCTTGCATAGTTCACCCCCATCCAAAATGTCAGTCAGTCAGTCAGGAACCCACTGTCTTTTTTAATAGCTCATGAATATGAATGAACGGTAAAATATGAATAATAAGCCAAAAATGTTTCATTTTCTTGAATCTGCTCTGCTCTCACAAAAAAAAATGAAAACTTTTTTTTTGCGATAAAATTTCGCTACTAGTTCAAAATGTTACAAAAAGAAACGCAATACTAAAAAAACTAAATGAAAGTAAAACATGGCTGGGAAAATTATGCATATCATATTTTTATACACAGTACAGTGTGTTCACATATATTAACAATGCAGCAAATTAAAACTATTTCATTTATTATCTGACTGACAGTTTATGGTTTGTCGAGTTGCAGTTTTTTTGGTGGAAGTTATCCCATCACCGCAAAACTTGAACCACGCCATGCCACCACCACGAACCACCCAAAAAAAAAATTCACTACCAACTTGACAGACTAACAACTTTACTTTTTTTTACTACTGGATTATATTATCTTGTCAGAAAATATTACTCATAATTTTCAATATTACTCCCAGCAGCTCAAAAAAAAACTTTTCTTTTTTTTCTACAAATTTTTATGAATGAAAATGAACTTCATGTTTTTATGCCGTTGCGTTGCCATAGAGACCAAACAAAAAAAGAGAGACCACCCATCATGCAAAAAAAATCAGTGTGTTTATAAGCCATCTTCCTCTCACGTCACATGCCATGCCTGACAGACAATTTAAAGCCAAAAGGCGTAAATATCAAAAGCAAATTTTTTTACATGGAAACTCTCGTTCATAACTGGATTCCTTTTTGAAAATAAATAAAATGATATAATAAAAACGATTTTCACTTTTTTCCCACTAATATAATAATAGTTAGTACTCAATTCAGTTGTAATATGTTAAGTACTTTACAAAGAAACCTGCGTCTTTACCAATAAAAATTGTTAGAAGTATTTTATTTTTTGAAGTTTTACTATCAAATTACAATCTATTCTTTGCTTTTGATGATGAGTACAATTTTTTTTTTTACCAAAAAATGTTTAATACTTTTTTTTACCGAGTAAAGTAATTCTCATTGAATTGTTACACTCCAAGTCAATCTTGTACCCTTTTATGGAAACTCTATTATGAGTATAGTGTATATGCCTCTCTTTCATCATCAAATTATAATGTAGTTTTTCTTTGGAAGAAACTTCAATTTTAACTCGCTTCAACCAACCTATTGTAAAAAAAATGCCTACTTTTTTATTCAGAAGATGCATGCCAGCAAATCAGTGATAATGGCGCACGTGATTTACAACGACATTTTCTTTTTTTCTGTGAAGAAGAAATCTATCCTTTTTTTTATGACTCTCTGTACTGCCTGCGCACACACGGGGAAGGGCGGCGTCGCGTGTGCAAAATGATGCCGGCGAATTGCTGACTTGACTTTTTATATATTTTTTTTGCGGATTGTATTGCGGCAGCAGTTAAGGCTTGTAGTCTCGTGTGCTTCTTATTTGTATTGAGATATATTATGCCGATAAAGTTTTGAATTTTTTTTTGCTCGTTTTTATGGCCAGTTCTTTTATTTTATTTTAAAGTCAAGTCAGTCAGTAGGGAAGTGCGTTTTGTTCGCGTTGTTTTTTATTACTATTATTATTACTGTCATTCGTTTGCAGCACACGTGACTTTTTTTCCACTGACTGAAAAAAAAAATTGGAAAGATTTGCGTTTTGCAGCAGCCTAAAATAAAAAGGTGATATTTTGCATGCAAACCACGTACGTCTAGGAAGTTTAAGGGGGAAAAAAGATAAAAAAAAGAGAAATAGTAGAATGGATGATTTTTATGAGATTTTAACGAGACACAAGTCAAAAAAAAGTATAACAGCTAACGCACGACCGTACCTATAAATTATTATGGAATTACGCACAATTGACTGTGAATTCCGTAGTTTTCTTTGTCAAAGTCAACTTGGATGGATGAAAAATGATTTGGAATTTTTCAATTTTCAGGGAATTGAAAAAACAAATTGTTTTCAATTTGTAGCAAAAAAAAGAAACATTGTTATCATTTGTAACATTTTATTGATCAAATCAGTTGAAAAATTGATGTTCTATGATTCATCTTTCTTGCCTTTCGATTTCCACAAAAATGCCGTATTTTTGAAACAATTTATTTTAAAAGGGAATTCGTTCAATTTTATAATCCTGTTTGATTGCGTAATGATTTGCACGTTATTTGTTACTTTCAGGATGATAAACTGTAAATAGCTTTAAATATGACTATTTATGGTAGTTTGTTCATTAAACTAGAATATATCCTATGATGCATGCAATTGTACAAAATACAGTTTAACGAGGATCTGGTAATACATGTAAAAAAAATGTGTGAATGAAGCCAAAGAAGAAAAACCATTTTTTCTTAACAGCTCATTAAATAGCCGTAAACTATCATGTACGTACAAAATGTGTACAAGTGTGTTTATCAATATCATTATTATGATTACTATATTTTACTGTAGTTGTAATGAAAGTTTACTCTTTTGGGATGAGTAGAGAAATTTTTATTTGATGATAAAATGCACTTGAAAGGGTTAAAGTGAAATGAAGTGGTATCTTGAAAAAAAATATTCAATTCAATTCAATTGTGTTTACAAATATGTTATATGTTTTTTCATGCGATTCTCACACAAGCATGTCATATTTTTAAAAAAATTCAGCCCCCATTCAATCCACCGACCACCGTACCATCATAAAAATGTACACATTCTTGTCATATTTATTTTTTGAGTTGCGTGCGTGCGTGATCCGTAAAGGAATTACTCATCTTCTCCGCTGCCTGTTTAAGGAGTAGTCTGAAGAAAAAAGAGTCATTCATAAGTCATCCAACTCATTTCATTGAAGAGATTTGAAAATCATGTAAAGTTGTTACAAACAAGGCGTTGTAGCTTGTTTATTGTTTGATAGCAAAAAAAAGTATACAAGGAAAGAAAGCGACAGTTTCACACATTTTTGCACAGATACATATTGGGTGACAGAAAAGTTTTGCGCTCTTTTTTTATGTATTTATTTTTTCCTTAACTGCTAATTTGATTATTTGCATGTAAAAATGAAAGAAACTGCAAGGCTATGACGCAAAAATCTGTTTGATGATATCTCCGTGCAAAAAAATATATAGTTAACGGATGTACATGTACAATAAAGATAAAAAATGACAGAGAGCATTTAAGAAAAAAAAGTAAAAGTAGTTGTGGCGGTGGTGGCGGTGCAAGTAGCCGCAAGCTTTTTTCCCAAATAGCATAAGCACCTTAATAGAAATGTGTGAGATGCATGCTAATCTAAGTATTTATGTAGCAATTAACTTTAAAAACGTGTGAAAAGCGTGCAAACATAAAATTATTTCAAGTAGATTGCTTTAGGGAGAATTTCAGAGAAATTTATAGATTCTTTCGCATTGTTTTTTTAAAATTAGTTAATTAACGGATGTTGTCTCTTATCTTTTTTTAAAAATAAATAGTGTGGTTCCGGTATACTGGAAACTCTACCGGAAGCAGAAAGTGAAGAAGAGGAGGAGGAAGAAGAAGACTGTATTTCTTCGCGAACAGGTGGAAAAAGTTCTACTGAAGATGTCTATCAAATGACAACGAGAAGTCCTCTTGTTTCTTCTGCGTCGCCATCCTCCTCATCATCCTCATCAACTGGCTGTTCTACTGGAGACTCTCCGGGCAGTCCACAAGTTGAGGAGTTTCCTTCCGAAGAATTTGTCTCTCTGCTTGGTAGAGAAGACGCGTCGTCAGCTTCACAGTCTTCAATGTCACATCATCATCATCACCTTAACTTTTTTCCTAGACAATTGAATGGTGGTGGTGGCGGTGGGAGACTTCAAGTAGCGAAAAGTCTGGAAGACTTTGGAATTCTACAGCAGCAAGAGAATCAAAAGATTTCCGCGCTGGAATCAATTATAAGACAGTTACGTGACGAGCTGAAGGAATGTAAGGATCAAAATGAGTTGCTCGAGTTTAGGCTGTTGGAAATGCAGGAGTTGAGCGGTGGGCCAGGCTCGCCGTCTCCAGTGAGGCCCCCCCGACAACAACAGGTTTGTTCAAATAAAAATAAAATATACTTTTAAGCTTTTTCTCGAAACTTTTGAATAAAAAAGTTTTTATTAAATAATAGGTTGTGGTGGTGGAGGAAGAAGTGGAAGCTGAAATGATAGATGATGAAGTTGCGCCCAAGGTTTTAGCGGAAGGTGACAGTGAAGGTGAAGAAAATTGTGAGGCAAACAATAAAATAGAAGATGGTCCATGTCTACCAAACTCGGTAATAAAAATAAATTGTTATGTAATTTATTTTTGGGAGGATATTTTTATTTTTTTGACCTGGTTTTTATTTTTGGTTCTGGGGAAAAAAAAGGAGTCCACTGAATTTATTGACGAAGAAACTGGTGGGAATGGACATGCGAACGTGACCGAGTCGAGGAGCTCTTGCAGCGACTGTTCTGAAAGCCTATCTTTGCAGGAGAGTGGGATCTTTGATAGTCAATCCACAGAGGACTCACCTTTATCCACTGTTTGCCGACTGACAATTAGCAGGGAGCTTGTAAGTTTGACATTTCAGATTGAAGAGTTGCTCCGGAGATTTAACGAAGGTGTGGATGAGAGTGGCTCGGGTTCCCCAGGGGCAAGTGTTGAGGGGGGTTTACAATGTGTGGTGAGCACAAGACGGGGGAAAACGAGTTATGATCTCGCCTCCGATCTCCAAGCATGCAGGCAAAGGATTCAGGAGTTTGAGAGGAGACTTGCTGCCATGTCAGATGGAAATTATATTCAAGGATTGGAGGAAAAGGTGAATTTTCTATTGAATGAGAACAGAAGGTTGGAGGATGAAAGGGCAGAGATTGAAGAGGCTGAAAATGATAATAGACTTATGTGCCAACGGTAAGAATGGAAAATTATTATAAAAGGTTAAAAATAACTTTGCTTTTTAATTAGTTTGATTTAATTGTTTTATTTTAATGTGTTTGGTTTATTAAAATAGACTGGAAGAAAAGCTGGGTCATTTGCAAAAGAAGAAGCTACTTTTACAAAATCGTCTTTCTCTGGAGAAGAAGTGCATTGAGCAACTTCGACTTAAAGTTGTTCAAATGCAGGATCGAGAGGAAGACCTTTGTTCCCAAATTAGCAGAGTGGAAGGTCTTCTCCAGAACTATGAACAAAGGAACTTTGAACTGGAAGAGAATTGTATCGAGATGAAATGCTCTGTACAGTTTGTTGTTCAGTCTATCCCAATGTTTGTCCTCTGCTATTATTATGGCCAGCTTTTGAAAACAACTCATCAGAAATGCTCGCAAGGTGTTAACTTTCTTTTGAGAAGCTTGCCTTCCACAAGTGATGCCAGCAGCAGCCAAGAAGACAAGGATAACCTAGCCGCCATAGGTCAGCATAGTAATTATCATAATGATTTTGCAATGGCGATGGCAGCAGCATCATCTTCATCATCAACACCACCTGTTATTCCAGATGTGGCTGTCAGTCGAAAACATAAGTTGGTTGGTATGGATAAGAGCACAATGGAGTTGGAGCCACAGTTGAAGAAATTGCGAAGGATTTTGGATATGAATGGGATAACTTGTTTTTGTAACTGTGCCAAGTGTGGTGCCGGAGGAGGAGGAGGGAGAAGTGACAATGATGGATTTGAGGAGAAAGGGCTAATGACTGGAGCAGCGGAAACTCAAACGGGAGAAGATCTCTGGAGAAATTTGGTCGAGCAAATGTTTGGTGAGCAGAAGGTTGAGTGGCAGAAAGCGGAAAAAGTGTTGCTGAGGAAAATCGAGATTTTGGAATGTGATATTGACAAATGTCAGGAAATGTTTGATCAGGAGAGGGGAAAGTTGATCAAGATGTATGAGGAAAAGTTAAAGGAGAAGGAAGAAATGTTGAGGGAAACTCAGCAGAGTATCGAGGAGAAAAAGGAGCTGCAGGAGAAGTGGAATTGTTTGATTGAGGAATTGGAACAGTTTGCACTCTATTTTGTGAGGAATTTAACAACTAGTGAGGAAGATAGTGGAATGGGGTTGGTTGCCATCGAAGCGGGGGGAAGCGGGAGTGGGGGTGGTATGGCTACCATAGCGAGTAAATTGGGGGAAGCGTTACCCAGTTTAACTTTTGGAGGGGAAGCAGGGGGAAAAAATAAGGAGGTTGAAGAAGTGGTGGAAAAGGCAAGGCTAATTGGGCATTTACAGAACACGTTGAGGGAGCATCTGAACACGTGGGAAAAACGTGAAAAGCATTTATTGGAGGAGATTGATCGACTGACAACAGAAATAAATGAGAATATTCAAAGTAACTCGGAGGAGAATGAGAGCGAGCGGCAGCATCAGGACAGGATGATTGCTTACCTGAATAAGGAGAATGAACGGTTGACGATTCTGTTTCAAGATCATGAGAAGGTTTGGGGAGAGTTGAGACAGTTGCAGGAAGAGCATGAGAAGCTGCAGGGGGAAATGGGCACAATTGTAACGCTCCGAAGGAAAGTGGAAGAGCAGCAGAAAAATGATACGGAGATGAGGGATCGGTTGGATGAGTTGGAACGAGTGGAGCAACAGCTCAAAAATGAGATTTCAGTGGTGCAAAAGAAGGAGCAAAAGGGCCAAGAAAAAATTCAGCAGTTACGAGATGAAATCCAGTTTTTAAGGCAGAAATGCTGTCAACTTCAAGATGATCTTGATGGGAGGGTGCAGAAGGACAAAAAGTATAAGAGCGAGATCCAGGCGTTGACTGTCAAACTGAGGGAAAGTAGTTTGGAGCTGGAGGAAAAAGAAAGCCAATTAGAAAGCAACGAAACTGCATTACAGAGTCAGGTTGGTGGAAATAGACTAATAAAATATAATACACTTTTATTGTTACAGCTGACAACTATTATTAGCATTATCAGACTGAGTTATCGTTAGTTGAATTGTCTTAAAATAAAATAACGGTTTGACTCTCGCATTTTTTTTTATCTAATTTATATTTTTATGACTTTCTTTGAAAATAAATAGATACAAAAGCTGAAAAACCAGCTTGGTGAACTACATCAAGCTTACGCTGACAACGAATGTTCCAACGGGATGCTACGCGAAGAGGTGTCCTATCTCGAGGTACAAAATTATGATAAATTTACAGATATGGAGTTTCTGTGGGAACCAAAGTTCCCGAAAATTCTTTGAGTAGACCCGGTTAATTGAATTCAAGAGATTTTCACGTAAAAATTCTTAAATTTTGACGAGTCCTTAAAATTCTTGGAAAGATTCCCGGGTTTTAAAAAGAAATTCCATGTCTGCTTGGAATAACTTTTTTTATGGATTTTTATCGCAAAGCTTTTATGACATTAAGTTTTGTTTAATGGTCTATATTTCCTAGGGAAAAAGATTATATTGCCAGTATTTTAATCTTGTTTATATTTTTTGATGCAATTTAAAATAAAATAGCGAACCGTTGAAGAAGCAATTGCCAAGGCAGTACTCTGTGAAAGTACAGTGTCCACACTAAGCCACGAACTGAAACAGAAAGACGAGACGATTGAAGAGTTGCAAAGGAGGCTGGAGAAACTGGCGACAGCCGAACCAATTGCCAATGCCAATGGTGCAAGTCTTGAACCCATGAACCCAAATGACCTTGCCATTTTTAATAGACATGATGGTGGCCTTCATGGAGTGGCCAGAGATGTGGAAGAAGTTGTCACGCTGTTACAGGTTTGCAAAGCATGACTAATTAATTTTAATTAGCAACTTTTAATTGTAGTCACGTTCATAAGTGTGCTTGCTTTTTTGAAAATATGTATTTTATTTTTGTCTTGTTTTTTTTGTTTTATGTGTTTGCTTGCATGCCAATCGTGGAATTTACTTAAAAAAACACGTACAAAAAAATCACAATTAAAATAAATAGCGTTGCACTCACTGCGAAAAACTGGGAACAAAATTAATGGATATTGTGGAACGACTTATTGTTTTAATTCAAATTTTGAAAACTTCACAAATTCCCGAAGGACACTTGTTGGTTAGTTACCCTTGAAAAAAGCATGATAATTGAAATGCACATTTATTTGCATGGATTTTTGCAATTGATTTTTTTTGTAATAATTAAGTTTTGTGATTTGCTTCTATGCTAAACTGCTTTTTCAGCATGGTGGAATAGATTCCCTGTCAAGATGTGAAAGTGAAGAAATGTTGGGTCCTGCATGTGATCCTGTAAGTGCTATGCACTAAAAAATAAACATGTCCACATGTCGTGATGTCTTATATTTTTTGTTTAAAAACTACAAATTTCGCAATGTTTTTTTTTATATAGCAGCAAGCTATTCTAGGAACAACTGCGTCAGAAGACGGTGAACTGAGTCGTAGCATTAAACCAGCCAAAAGGGAAGAAGAGGTAAGAAAAAAAAACCAGCCAGTTGTTTTGTTTCCCTGAAATAATTAATTAGCATTTATTATCATTACCAATTTTCCGGAATTTCAACAAAATGTTTTTTTTTTGCACGTGTCTTTTTTGTTTTGTTTGATGGTTTTTTTATTTTACTTTTTTTTCTGTGTGCCTTGCTTTTTTAAAAAAAATAATTAAAAAAGGAGGATCTCATGATAGCCAACCTCCAAGAAACCATGTCCCATCTTTCCCTCCAAATCCACAATTTAGAAGACGCATTTTACATTCGTCAGAAGGAAATGCGGGACTCATACCTTTCAGAAACCTCCTGGTGGAAAACCCGATGCGATGAAAAGAACAAACTTATTGAACTCCTTGGCCGTCGCATTTCCCAGCTCTGTGTATCCGACATTCAAGGTTTCTACATTGCTGGAATACTCCGAGAAATTGAGAAAGTTCGCGAATCTGCATCATCGTGTCACCATAACAGCCAAATATCCTCATCACCATCCCCACCACCTATTTCATACTCTTCTTCTTCATCATCGTCCTCTTGTTCCACTGTGACAACAACTACCACATTTACAACTTCTCAGAGTATCCATCAATATCCTGTGGAACCACCACCAAGAAAACGATCCCTAAAAAAGCAGAGAGCGAAGCAGGCGGTGGTGGCGGCGAACAAAGCAGCTACTCAAGTTACCAGTATTTCTTCATCTTCTTCAAGTTTGTTACCAACCGACTTCACCTGTGACTCCCTTTCCTCATACCTTCTTGCTGAAAGGAAGAGAGTGATGGTGATGCACCCTACATTTCAATTCTCTTTACAATCTACCGTTTGAAATTTTTACTATTTATACATACCAAAAAAACATCCACTCCGCTTGTTGTAACGTTTTAATGCTATATGGAAATGGAAAAAAATACTAACAAGTTTGCCAAAAAATGTTTTTTAACTTTGATGATTCTTTTTTTGGGCATTTCATCATTTTATATGAGGCTCTCTTTGTATTTTAGGTTGGTTTGGTTGAAATTAAAATTATAAAATACCGTTTTGTATTATTATGGTATTTTTTTTTCTTGGTAGACTTGTGCATGTGCCTAAATTGTTTGGGTGAGATGGAATGTTAAATAATTATTTTAAATTTCGTGGAAAAGGAAGTGTTTTATTTTTTTTACCTAATAATTATTGACACTACTAATAAGTATTTCTTGTAAAACGTAGACTTTAAGTTGTTAACATTGTTGTTGTAGTTTGTAAGCATTCCTTTGGTACTAAAAAAAATATTAATTAAACTTTTACTCATGTAACCGTATTACTAACCCAAATAACTTTATTGTTGATTAACTTTTTTTTAACAGTAGACTACTAATAGGGTTTTATTTTCAATTTACAATTATTATGTGTTTTCAAAGCTCAAATGGAAAAATTTACAAAAAAAAATAATTGTCAGTAAAAATAAAGTTTGAACATGTTACGTCATGTTACATAGGCCATCTTAGACGATACACTAGCTGAGAACAATAGCATTGAAGAAACTGCCTTCACAACTGGCCCAGATGAGGATAAGCAGAGTGCCTGTTCCAACAGCAGCTTTAATCCCGAATCTTCCTCCTCACTTGGTTTAGAGTTTCGTGTTTTGAGAAAAATTGGGCACGACTCCCTTCTCGTTTCCTGGTCCACCCTTGACAACCAACTTTCTCCGGCAACTCAAGTTAATGGATACGAGGTTCGTTTTTGTTTATGTATAATTATTCCTTTGTTGATTATGATTACATAACCGAAACTATAGCATAACAGATAGGTATATATGTAGGTCGGCCAATAATTAGAGTGTGGGTTGTTTCGTTGTTTTTTTGGTTTCGTTTCCTTTTTGTGTATTTTCACCAAATTTACAAGCATACTGTTTACAACTTTACAACCAAATAAACAAACAAAATCTAAGATTAAAGCTGAACAGAGAGAAAAGTTTATTACAACTTGAAAATAATAAGCAAAGTTTATTAGTGGAGAGAAAGAAAGATGTTGATTGTGATGGAAATGAATTGTTACTCGGGAGTCGGGACTGAACTTTTATTGTGTGTTTTACAACATGCCACCAAATAATTACTATCACAACACACAAATTGTTATGCTGGGGGAAAAGTTATGAGTTTTTGCCAAAGGGGGGAAAAAGTATACTAGGAAGAAAACAAAAATTAATGAAATTTTCTGCGAGCTACCGACACCCGGTTAGAGCATGCATATATGCATTCATGATAAATTTGTAATTCAGATCAGTAGACAAAAAAGATGCATAGTAATATTTTTTGGTGTAAACGAAATGCAAAACTTGTTTGTATTTGCGACGCTGAAACTGATTTGATGAAAGATATGAAAAAACTGCATATGAAGCCATCATGCAACAAAAATATGTACCAAAAATGGCCGATGTGGTACCAAAAATAGGAGAACGGCTGTGGTCCAGTTTATTAAATATATATTTTTTTGTATAGATAACCTTATTTACAAAGTTTATTTATTTTGTTTCTTTTTTTTCCTTTTAAGATTGAAGTAAACGGGCAAAATTTCCTCCGAATTAACCAACCCAACCGACAAAAAGTAATCCTTTTTGGGCTGGATTTGGATGAACCTCTTCGTCTAACCTTAAGATGTAGTGGGGCTTCTGGAGAAATTTGTGAAGAATCGACAATTACCTATATTAATTAACGTAACGCAACCGGAACAATATATAAATATTTACCAAGAATGGCGGCGCCATATTGTTTATTATGGTGACCTTCTTCTCTTTCCCTCGCCCGCCCAACGTCACGTCACAACTCACTCGTAAATAAAATCCCGTTTTTAGTTAATCTACTAGAAAAAAAATCAACATAAATAATTAACTTAAATATTTGTAATGAAATAATAAAAAAACACACTAGTTTATTTTTCCTTTTTTTTCAGATCAAGATAACAATTTTATTTACTGTTATTATCATTATTACTGCTAGCATTTCATTTTGTGATTAGTAACGTTTTTTTTGTGTATTTATCAACATCATCACATTTTTTTCTCAATGACACACAACACACAAAATCGTATAAATATTATATATATATAAATTCGATGTTTTTACTGTATGTAATTTGTATGTATGTATGTAGTTTTTAATTAGCTTGTTTTATTTCCCATGAAAAAAAAATTCTGTTGAGGTTTTGTTTTGCAGTGATATAATTCTGTGCCACAAAAACTATATGAAACAAAAAAATATTGTAATAAAAATAAAAACTGCAAAAAAATATACCATACAAACCTGTAAAAATCATTGGCTGTTTTATTTTGTAATTTTTTTGGTGCATAAATCAATACAAGTCCTTTAAATGTATTTATTAATTAAATTTTAAAATATATTTCTCCATTAAATAAATGGAATAATAAATGATGCTTTTGTGTATAATATATATATATTTAGGGATTCTTTGGAAATGATTTGGGTATTTCTTTTGATGTGAGCCGAGCAGACATTGGAAAGAGAGAAAACTTGACTACTGGCATATTATGGAGAAAAGGTTCATTTGAGAATTGAGAGCAGTTTGGGTTTTTCCTCAGAAGCTACAAAATATTTACTAGACCCAGTCAGACTGAGTCCCAACCCAAAAGTTATATTTTGTAGCTTTTTGGATTCTCTGTGCCTAGGTCGTGCAGTGTGCCATATGGTGTGTGCCTGAAGATTTGAAAGTCTTTTGAATTAATATCTCAGAATATTTCCTCTCTGATGTTTATTGACTGACTGACTGGCTGAACAGTAACGTATTGTGGAGAGGCCAAGTTCGATTTTGCTGGGAGAAGATAATATGATACATTGCATTGATTTCACCATGTTTCCGTCTAATACGGTTAAATAATATGTGAATATAGAACAGGGAGAAAACACTCTTTGATATTTTCTAGTAGAAATCATGGCAAATGAATTTTGTGAGGAAAAGTGTATTGGAATTCAAGTTGCTGGAATCAAGCAAATCAAGAAATTATTGGAAAGATATGGATATTAACAAATATAAAATCAGTATGGCTTGTCT
>JAQFZH010003973.1:0-12810 GCA_034695485.1 Entomobrya nivalis | reverse complement strand
CGGTGGTGGTGGTCGTAGTGGTATGATTGTCGCATACAAAATACATAGAGTTTTTTACGTGTAAGCAAACAGCAAATCATTGAAAAGCCTCAGTCAGCCTCAGCATTATCTTGGCCACCGAAAGGCAATTCCAACTTAAGTGCCCAAACTCTCGCAGCATGACATCTCGACTAAAAGCTCTGTGGACATCTTCATATTCAAAATTACAGGAGTTAGTACCTAAAGGTGACTTGCCCTGCATGCTCAAGTCACTACAGAAATTTGTGTTTTTGTCCCCTTCCTTTTTTAATGACCTGGCCATCAGCCACTGGTTTCTTCTACTCTCCCTGTTTCTAGTCTCCCGAACTTTCGCTTATTCACACGTACTGTACAACATATTTTGTCGTCTCCAAGAGGTATCATCCGAGTTTACTGGAGACTACCAGTCAAATGTGCGTGTTTTGTCTTATATTGATGTGCTGATGTGGCTCCTTTTGTACGCCATCTATATCCCTGCCGACCTTCTCCTCCTCAACAAATCCTTTCACAAATCTGCTCGAGTGCTCTTTTACCAAATTTCTGAGGAAACCAAAAACATTCCAAACGTCAAAAGTGGAAGGAGGTCGATGAACATGCTTCCTTTCCATGAGACCCTTGTTCAAGTATCTTTATTGTACTTTCTCATAACTTCTGTTTGGCCTGTAATGAATGAATTTACCCAACTCTACGCAAGACTTCCAGCTCAGTTCCATACCCCATTAAATCGCATAATAAATTGGCTCCTTGTATCGCTCATCATCATTGGATCAAACATGTGCATATCATTTCTTGTAGTTTTCCTTGCCTGTATGACAGAATGACTGCAGATTTGAGTGTTACCAATGTATTTTTATAAGCATAAAAAATCAAAGTTATATAATAGTAAGCATTGACGTTGATAGATGACTTAGCTTTATATAGCTTGTTTAACAAGCAGCTTCGTCAAAAAATCACTGAGAAAATATATAATATAAATATATTTTTCATCGTTATGATCTGATGTATCTTGGATTCGTGTTTGTGAGAGTAAATAAATTGCTACTCTACGACCGACCACTAATTTGGCTGCTTCATTTACCTTAAATAACATTGTCACATTCACATATTCATACACACACACACACGCACTTATCAGCTCAATTTCAATGCAAATTGCTCAACATATCAAATTAAATACTTAAGCAATATGCAACAACCCAAGCAAGTCGAGAAAAATGGTGTAAAATTGGATCTTCAGCGTTATCACCCCTCTTTGGGATCGACCAAGGACAGTACTACTTCAAGCTGTTTGCCTATCTATAGACTTGTGGTAAAATTTAAAATTGTGAATAAAAAATAATTGACCAGAAATTGTTAAAATACCTTGTGTAAAAATTTACTACTGTGTTATAAGCTTGGAAATTACCCTACACCCCTACAACCATGGAATTTCTCATGGAAAGGGAAATCATACCAATTTTGGATAAAGCGAGATGACCTAACCGACATGGTTGCCAATGGCAACAAAATAAGAAAATTGGAGTTTATCCTACCGGAAGTAATCTTACATGAGAGTACCCACGACTGCATACTTTCCCTGGGACCTTCCCAGTCCAATTCGTGTCGGGTGATATCAGCCCTTGCACCCAGACTTGGATTGAAAAGCGCCCATGTTCTTGTTGAAACAAATGCAGCAAAGTTGAATAGCGACATGGTCAAGTTCACGGAAGGTAATCTCTTCTTTCATAATTTATTCGGTGCAAAACTGTTCTTCGTGTCGAGGGAGGAGTACAGGTCAAGGGGTATGGATGTGCTGTTGGAGGAAGCCAAAGAAAACTTGGTGAAGGAAGGGTACGCTTTAAATCCTTACATTCTTCCAATGGGTGGAAGCACAATTCAAGGGGTATTTGGATACATTGAAGGGTTTAAGGAAATTGAGGAACAAATTCAAACACAAAATCTGGACATAAATGAAATAGTTTTTGCTTGTGGAAGTGGAGGCACTGCTGCTGGTCTGGCGATTGGGAAATATCTGTCCAAGACGAATTTAAGGAATGTGAAGTTGACTGGGTGTATTGTTTGGGAGTGTCCAAGTGGAGTGGATCACTTTTATAAATATGTCAATGATGCATTGAGGCAAGTTGGATTAGTGAACCAAGTGAGTGCAGAGGAACTGATTACATTTGTGGAGGCTCAGGGGAAAGGATATGGGGAGAATAGTGAGGAGGAACTGGATTTGATTAGGAATGTGGCCAGGTCGTCAGGTGTTGTTTTGGATGGGACTTATACGGTGAAGGCACTACAGGCTTATCTGAGATTGAGTAGTGATGATATGGCAACAGGAAAGGATGGAAAGTGTTTGTTTTTGCATACCGGAGGGATTTTTTCGTTGATTGGAAGGGAGGAATATGTATTTAATTAGAAAGTTAAATTTTGCAGTTAAAAATCAACTATTAAAAAAATTGTGTGAAATTTATTATTTTATTCTGTGATAAAAATTAACCACTTGATTTGCTCAATAAATTGTAGACTTGATATTATTTCATAAACATTAGTCATTTTTCACATGATTTTAAAAACGCCATCTTTTAGCTGAGCACATGAATTCGAGTAGAGCAAATCCAAAGCCATGACGTTCCGGAAGGCGTTCAAGTGGGATTGGAGTAATTTAGGACTGTATCGCTTCCACAATGGCATGGTGTCCTCAATCACATAGTAATCCCCCGACTTTAAAACCTGAGACACAAGAAAATGCTTCAGCACATTAAACGTATTACAGTGAGCATCGTCTATGAATAAAATGGGATGTTGGAGCTCTCCGAAATCCAGCTTATCTGGATAATTAGAGTCCCCTTGAATTAGTTTGATATCAGCCATGTCATCTTGGTGAATTTGACAACGACTCAAGTCAAAGTCTACTCCAATGATGGAAGAATTGAAGCCGAATGATTTGGCTAAATCCCGGAACCATACTAAAGAGCCCCCGGAGTATACCCCCAATTCTATAATTGTCTTTGGCTTAAGTTCCCATAAAAGATTGTGATAGGTTGTTTGAGTCTCAGGATCCTTAAGGAGACGGAGTCCTTTCCAGCTTACAGCAAAAAAGTCGTTATAGCCAAGATCTTGTGGGGTTGACTTGTATTTGTCCAGCGGCCAGAAACGAGGTCTATCATTATCCAAAACTGGCTGATGGTAAACAGGGGTTTCTCCAAGACCTCGGAATTTGTTCAGGTCGGAAAAATTAGTGTTCGAAAAGTCGTCATTGAGTTTAGCTTCTTGCAAGTTGTTATGACCTTCTGAGGCACACGAAGAACTGAAACCGGGTGAAGCCATTTTTGTCTATGTAAAAATGTACGCAAAAAATGGATAAGGTAAATGGTCAGGTTTGTTAAAAACTTTATGTCAAATTATAATTTGAACTTATTTATTTTAAAATGTACCTAATAAATTTTACTTACGAATTAGTTGGCGAAATTTGTATTTAGTCAAATAATAAATACTTAGTTTTCACTGAGCAAGTTGTTCAAATAAATGATAAGTTTCCTTGTTGAAATTCCACACATTCTTTATATTTACTTTGCTAGACCCATGAAGCCATCCAATTTGACTGACTCAAAGGAATGTCTTATGAAGTCTTGATAAGCACGCATACTAATTAATGAGCAAGAATCCCATCATATTTAATGATAAATTAAAGAGTAAATTATGTTGACACACATTAGATAACACTTCATGGAAATTGAATATGGTTTACAAAAATAATAATATTGTCAATTCCAGAAAACTGGTATTGAAACGATAAAATTACATTTTTAAATGATTTAGCTTATAATCTTAAGGTTAAACTAATTCAGTGTAATTAATAATTTATCTTCTTCTTGGAATTCGATCTTAATGAGTGAAGCTAATATTAACCAACATACATGTTATTTAGGGTGACCTGTGACTGGGGACTTTTCAGAAACAGAATGCAATTATGTTTACTCAACTTGTTCAAGTTTCAGTGAAATCGATGCTGTTAAATATTTCATGTTAAATGATACATTCCACTTATGAACGTTTCTAAACGAACAAAATAGGGTGAGGTGAAACTGATGGTTATGTTAAAATAATGTTTTTAAATGTAAAAAATAAAATAAAATTTAATTGTTTTTGATATTTATTTGCAATTCAAAACTTTCAGAATACTTTAATTCGTACACGCTCCTTATCCATCAAGTCATCATCCAAAGTGAACAAAAACATAAACATGAAAAACATGCCAAACGCAGATAAAAAATGCCAAATATCATGATAATCATAAAAATTTAGAAATGTACACTCTACATTCAACTCCCTCGACTCTGCCTGCGACTTATCCCATGTCGCAGTCAACTTAAAAAACAAATAAATCCCTGCCACCCAAAAAGGTAGAGAAAGCCCCAAATAAATCCACGACGACCAAGGCACCTTCTCCTTGGCCAGACCAACTTTTAGCGTCACATAAATCCCCATGTATACCGTCATATTTAAAAGGAAGAGCATTAGCAAATATGAAGCAATGTCTTGGGACTCGTAAAACTGTACATGACCTGCAACCGCACAAGCCCAGTTAAGAATGTTAAGGGTGACCAACATCCCTGTTAAGGGTTCCACCATAGGACGGAAGGGAAATAGAAGGGAGTTGCCCAAAGACTTTAACTTTTGTAGAAAAAAATCCTTTCCTTTCCCATCCACGTCATCATCGTCGTCGTTATCATCGCTACTCAATAGTCTCCAGTCTCCCCAGGAGTACAGATGAACGCTAAACATGAGGCTTGCGACAATGTGCAAAATTGTGATGATCATCCACAACCACCATTTTTGGTAAATGGCGGTAATCACGCTGAGAAAGACGACTAGACCCATTCCAAGAAAAGCCATAACTCTATAAATAATTTAATCACGAGAATCATTTAATATTTTAATTTTTAAACAAATATTTAATACAGTTAAATATCATTAAGTTAACTTACGCCCCCGCATTACTATCCGGATGCCGACTCTGGTAAATCTTGACCAAACAGAGCATTGCAGTAACGTACATGAAACAAGTGTCAAACTGAAAGTTAAGATGTGTCGGGCAAACGTGATAAAAGGAACTCATGAGTCCCTCCATCACTAAGGCTGACCCCATAGCGTAATATATACCATAGTGGGTGAATAACCCTTTATTAGCTAGGTCTTTCCTTTGGGATCGACGCCCTTTTGAGATGAATACAATGAATAGAAAGAGAAGTCCTAGAAGTACATAGGCTATATTAGAGAAGATATGGTTAAATGCTGTTAGGTTGCCTAGTGAATGAAGACACTTGAAGTTAAAGTAGCATAGGTCTTCATTTCCGGTTTTGAGAAGTACACGCTGATAGAGAAGTACAAATTGAATGACAGGGATTCCATAGAAGAGGGAGACTACCCAAAATGTGGCGGAGTAGCGATCAGTGCTCTTTTCAATTTGCTCTGGGGGCTTGGTACATGCTTCTTCTAAGTTGATGTCCAAGCGGTTCGTGTGGTCCTTCACTTGGAAGAGGACAAAGCAGAGATTGTACATGGAGGACTCGAATGGGGAGTGGTTGTGATGGGAGGTGTTTCCTAGTACCCCATTCTCTTGTTCAGCTTTACGTGCTTGTACTGCAGTCCACTCCAACCATTTGAGGTAGATGAATGCGAAAATTAGACAGACTGCAAGGAGAACCCCAGCGACGCCAAGAGTTGCAATTAGGTAAACTGACTGCGAGATACTTTCACGGATAACCAACTCAAGGTGCCTAGGAGTATCCTCCTCATTGGCTACCCGCAATAATTGGTCTTTCCATTTGCTTTCAGAGGAATTGCAGAAGGAGAAATCCTGATGCATGACAAACACCAGAAATTTTTCACCTTCCTCCAAAAAGTCCCGCTGTAGTATTAAAACATACACATACATGTCACATGATCGCTTTAACTATTTTAATTACGATTTATCTATTTAAATTTACTTACATGTACTGAAATAGTTGTAACGGTGCTCATTGTATGGGATATTCCGTTGTAGGCCACATTATTCTGGTTGTCATTAACTGGACACTACGAAAAACATTTAATGGAAAAATAACAGTTTATAATGTTCATATACTACTTGGAGGAATATTTAAATTTGATATTAGTTAGTGAGCCATTTACTGTAGGAGTTTGAATAGAAACTGTAAAACATGCAGGCCTTCTCTGTGCTGAATGGCTTTGTGCTAAGGACACATCCATTCTAACGTAAGGGCTACTGATTAGTTGCGTAGGGATACCCACTTTAAAATAAGTTGGGGATGTTGGCGATACTGGCACAATGATCTTCTTATTTAACCTATTACAAAAGTTAATTTTTTAAATCCGTATACATGATTGCAATTAAATTTGATTTTTGGTTGGCAATTACTCAGAAATGTGGATATTTTCCAAAGTGAGGCTGAGCGAAAAACCGACAATCTTATCACTCTTTGTGGAGATCACCACTTCAATACTCCTCTGCATCTGCCCCTGATTACTAGACGGGGGAGTACATACTGTCTTGTTGGTCTTCCAGTACACTTTGTTTTCGCCAATGAGAACCGGAAGTGTCCATGACTCTGATAAGTGGTGTCTCACTTCAAAAACCACGGGAACTGTTAAGTCTGCTCGGGAGTCGACGGAGGTGTGGACCACAGGCTCGATAGAGTGATGGATACGATCAGCATCGTAATAAAACTGCCAAGAGTACTCAATCGAATTTGAAATTTCTTTCTGGTAAATTACTCCAAATTCACCAGGAGTGTCCATGTGGAAGGGATGGTAGTTTAAGAGATTGGCGATGGCGGTAGTTGGGAGTCCAACCACAAGGCATAATAGAAAGGTGGCTGAAGTCGACATTTCAAAAATGAGCGATTTTCAATTCAGCGAAGAACTAAAAATGCTATAATTTGACATGCCATGCCATTTACTATAAGTAAAACTATAAATCACCGGTACACCGTATTGATTCTTGTTTAACAAGCGTTTTTAGATACCACTCATTATACAACTAATTGTGAAACAGTGTTAGATTGATAAAAAAAATGATATCAATGACCTTGTATGTATTTTAGATTATATTGCTTATCTTTAGCCCTCGGATGTCGTTTTCATGTAAACCACATTCTTTTCATTGTACCTTGTGTACATTTACAAAATTACAGCATTTACAGCGTACAAAAATATACATCTATAAGTAATCATCATTTGGCATTGATAATGAACTGTTACATTGTATAGTCCTTTGTGGTATGTGTGACTAATCAGAATTTGTGTAATGTCATCATTATATCCATATGTCATATCCGTTTGCCGTCAAAGATATATTTTTTTGGAATATGAGCGTAATAAAAAATAATTAAGTGAAATAATGACCAAAAATAGCCTACGTTTTTTCTATACATGATGACTTGTAATTTGTAATTGTTGAATTCACACGCGGAATATTTCGTACTGTTTAATTTTAATTACAATATGGAATCTATTATGGAAACACATCAAGGCTCTCCTCCAACAATTAATTACGAAGCAGTTTCCACAAATCAGCTCAGCGGACTTTAAAGCGACATCCATTTAAAAAATTAGCAAATATTATAATGTATGTCATTGGGTCGTACCCGTGCTTGACGATGTTGTCTCAAAATTTGATAAACATTTCATGGAAATTCAAACTAGTTCGCAAAACATAATATTGTAAATTCCAGAAACTATAGTTGACGAAGTATTATAATTTAATTCGTATCAATTTTACGCAGTTCAGCGTATGGAACTACCATCTCCTTTTACAGCATATTTCACCAATAAGGCAACAAAATATTAATCAGCATCTATATTGCTGTAAGTGATCTTTCACAAATATAGAAATGTTGAAATACGTAAAAATTATTTTAAGTTTCATTGAAATCAGGTGAATTGTAATTGTAGCTCACGAATAATTTCGCATATAAGTGTTAGAATTTCATGATATTCCTTTGCGTTTATAATCATGTGTATGTAAATTCATACTACTCGACTGACAAATCTGGTTTACTATCGTGCTATAATGAAACTGCCCATAAAGTTACACCGTAGTGGAAACTATACAAATTTCGTCATGTAGTTAATAAAAGCAAGCAAGTATTCTATTAATTTATGATGTGTATTGTTTCATTGTAATTTGGTTTAAACATCTTTTTTTAACCTTTCATCATATTCCATTTCAAAATGTCACGAATTGCATATTATGTGTATCTCTTGACGTTCTGACATCCCTTAACTACAGTAAAAATCAATTACTTCCTCTTCATTCAAAAAAGACCCTTTGGTACATTGACACCATCAGTTGTGACTCAATTCATTTCATAAGTCTTGAAACACAGCACAGTCATAAAATTAAAACTTCAAATCATAACTGTTCAAATTAATTTAACCGAAATCTTTCATTTTGTTATCAATGTACAAAACACTGGATGATTCTTAAAATAGTGTATAGATACTTTGTGGTGTATGGATATGGTCGACTGTGTTCGCATGTAGGTTTGCACTAATGGTTTTTTAAATGTCTTCAATAAATGTTTTAAGGATCACGGATCATCAGAGTAAAGTTTGAAGTAATTATTGAATGACGTATTGTAATGTTTTTAGACAAGTCAACTTGGCAACTGCGCTTACTTTTTTATATCTGCTAACTTAATTTAAATTGTTGACACCAACGTGTAAGTAACGTGTCACCATGCAATGGTAATTGATTACATAGAAGTCGCTGTTTTTGACAAACTTGTTCCTTATCACTACTATAGTAATTGGGTTAACGTGGATCAGAAGAAACATTCGGGTTCATCTTATCTTATCAATGCTTGCCTTTATTTTGTAAAATGTCTTCTTTTAGAAAACAACAGATTTCTGTGTAACTCGTTTTGACAGGAGGAAAACAAGTTCAAAGTTTTACATCGAATCATGAATTTTGCAAATTAAAAATATTCCAATTAAAACCAGCTTCCTTAAAAAATGTTTTGTACGGATATTTTATACTCATGTTATCTACTTCCACGTGCGTATTATTTTGTAATGATGAGTATATGGCATGATGATGTCTTATAAAATGAACTGTTATATAATATAAATTTACAAGCAGTATCATAATAATTCCATGAAATTTGTAAATTCAACTGGTCTAATATTAAACGTTAAAAGGATATAATTTTCATACGTTAAATTCAAAAGTATAAATTTGATGACATCTGTACATGTTAACAGGCAGTTTCATTTTTTGCTAATTAAGAAAAGCTTTCCATATTATCAACTTATTAATTAGCGTAAGCTGCAGCTTCGGGTGCAGCTCATATTCCTATTGACCCTCAGTACCCATATGAAACGGTTAAATTCATTTTGGATGATACCAAAGCAAAAATTCTTATTGCTAATGAGATTTGTCAGGAAAGGCTGGAAACAGTATTTTTCAAAAAGCAAGTGAAAATTATTTATGTGAAGGAATTACTGAGACTCAGCTTTGGAGCCAAAACATTACTTTACCCATTTTATTTTCCCCTGAGGAGTGATCAGCATAACCTTTCATTCTATTTCAAAATGACACTAATTAAATCTCTTGACGTTTTGACATCTCTTAACTACAGTAAATCAATTACTTCCTCTTCATTCAGAAATGACCCTTGGTTCATTGACACCATCAGTTGTCCTTTGGGCACCAAGCATACCAATTTTGAGGATAACGTTATCCCCATCCTAATCACTGATATTCGTGGTCAAGAAAGCATGGCAAGTTTGGATACAACTGGTTTTCAAGCTTTGACGTCTCCATCATCAGTACCCTCATCAGTGCTACTCTCCGGAAATGATGACCTTATAAAGAAAACGTACTACCCCGAAGTGGAAACTATATTAAAATCCATCACCAACGCAGACCACGTCATTTTCTTTGACCATACAATTCGTAAAAGCAAAGGTATTTTCACCCAGAGCCCACTACTGAGAGATCCAGTCCTTCGGGTCCATGTTGACCAGACACCACAATCGAATCAGTCTCCACGTCCCAATCCAATTAAGAAACTTTCAAAGATTTCAAATTATCAATCTTTGGAGACCCATTGGCAGCCCTGTTTACGATTATCCCCTCGCCATGGCAGATTTTCGGAGCATTGATCTAAATCAGGATTTAGTTCCCACACAACTTCGTTATCCTGATTGGCTCAAGGACAAGGAAACTTATGCTGTCAAATACAATCCAAATCACAAGTGGTACTATTGGAGTCACATGGAACCTACAGAGGTACTTTTAATAAAGTGTTATGACAGTGCTAGCCGGAAGTTGGCAAATGCAGGGCATAATTCCCTTTTGCCATGTCAGCAGTCAACTTTGCAGATTGACATCGCAGGGTTATCACCTCATTCAGCGTTTTTTAATGAAAACGATGCAGTGGCCGGTATTCCAAGACAATCGATTGAGGTTCGTGCTATCGTGCTTCACATGTAGTAAATGTTTTACCTTATCTAACTGATTGTTATGCAATTTTTAATGATATGATCCAAAATAAAAATTCTACGAAAAGAACAATTGTTTTTTCTAATTTATTTTTCATTAAAAATCAACATTGATCTCGACATGCATATTATTATGTTTGACCATTGCTAACGACCAAGTCGACCCTTGCCTTATAAAAGTAGTCCCCATAAGACAACGCCGTCATCTTTGACTTCTCCTCAGGCTTGTGAGGGACAAAAGGCTGGATAGTGCTGTCGTATCCAAGCATGACAAAAAATGGCAGGGAAAGTCGCTCAGCGTTGACCCATTTGACTCTATGAATGGGCGCTCTGTAATAATTATTTGTTATACGAGCCATGTAGCCTCCGGCATTCACCAAAAAACAATCATTCGATGAGGGTATGTCTTTGAATCCGTCGGGCATCTCGACTTGCAAATTGGCGACAACTGAAAATTGAACAAAATTAAGGGAACAATAAAGTAGCATTAATTTATAGTTTATATTTTAAATTACATGGTTGCTTTTAAGTATGCTTACATGGCTGATATAAAATTGTCAGAAGGGAAGCATCCTCATGACTTTCAAAGCTGACCTTGGTCCCATCCTTGGCAGTTTTGACAGGTGGATAATTTTCAATGTATGGGTATCTAATAAGCCGAATTGAAGATAAGGTATCCTCCTTCTTGAAGTAATCATCAAAAAAGTTCTCCTCCTTTCCTAATGCCAGTGCAAATCCCCGGAGTAAGGCACTCGAGGTATTGAATAGCTTCCAGTAATATTCTTCATTGAACTCTTTGAAGCCCGGGTGCTTTTTTGGATCTGGCCAAATGTTGACCTCGTGGCAGGGGACCTTGGCTTTAATTTTTGGGTGGTCGGGAGTGAATGATGGGTTAAGATAGCACTAAAATTTATTAAATTTAAAAAAATCCTTTTCAAAAATGTAAACCTTTTTAAAATGTTAGTTTTTAAATTCGTTTAAAGGCTTACGTAAGATTCCACAGCCTTTTTCCCTTCAATGGGCAAGTAATATCCATTTCTGAATTGGCTCTTGTTTTTCTCATTGTACGCCACAATAGCCAGATCCCACTTTTCCTCTTGGGTAAGACTTTGATGGAATTTTCGAGTGGTTTTTACAAGGTCATCTAGAATGTCAACGCCGTGATGAGAAATGAAAAAGAATCCAGATCCCTTACATGCTTTATCGATTTCCCCAGCAACTTTCAACTTTGCTTCGAGGTCATTTCCGAAGAGAGCAGAAATGTTAATTGTTGGGACAAGATCTTCCTTCATTTTAACAGTAAACTTTAGTTCCACTTTAATTGACTGATAAATAGTAAAATGGGAAATACCATAGATCAAACTGGTATAAGCTGTACAGTTGCAGCGCTTTTTTATATGTGAGTTGTAAACCCAATTCAGTTCATAAGTCAGATCGATGGAAAAAAACTCAAGACACAATTTCAAAACATAATATTTAAATTATTTCGCCGAATCTGTCAAATCAACTGTCACAAATTGGCATAAACACATTCAAGGTTAACACTTAAATTTAAGTGTGTCTTATCGTTTGACTATAAACTTGAAATGCACAGAAATTGGCTTATCATTAATTGTATAACATGTTTTAAGACATATATTGCAACTTGAAGAACTGGGTCAAACTTATTTCTTACGTCATTTCACTAGAAATCAAAGATAAACCTTTCATTTTGTTATGAATGCACGAAAACATTGGACGATTCTTAAGAATGTGTTAAACTAATGGAAAGTAAATAGTTACATGGAAATTATTATTTTTTCGACAAACTTGTTTCCTTATCACTGCTTTAATAATTGCGTAAACGTTGATTAAAAGAAATAACTTGGGTCCATCTAATCAATGCTTTAATAATTGCATAAACGCTGATTAAAAGAAATAACTTGGGTCCGTTCATCGTTCATCATATCAATTCTTGTCCTAATTTTGTCAAATGTCATATTTCAGAAAATACTCCAGAATTCTGTGTAATTAAACTCGGTTTGACAGGAGAAAAACAAGTTTTACATTGGTCGTATTCATATCGTATCATAATTTTTTTACAAACTAAAAATAATCCAATGAAATCCAGTTTCCTTGAAACTTTGTTTTGTACGGTTCGGGCATAACATTTTTTATACTCATCTTATCTACTTCCACGTGTGTATTATTTTGTAATGATGATGACATGACGTCCCTTTTATTGCATATCTGTGGGAGTACGTTAGTGTACACGCTTATCATAGTGTGTACACGCTTATCATACTAGAACCGGTCAAT
>JAQFZH010003972.1:0-12811 GCA_034695485.1 Entomobrya nivalis | reverse complement strand
AAACTATAACTAAAACTAACTATCACTTCCGAACCTCTCATCATTATCATCAGCATTACACACAACGTGATCATACACACACAAACGCAGAAAATGTTAAAGTAAACAATAAAAATGAAAAGAGAATAAAAACAAGAAAGAATGTAAAACGAATATAGAAGAATACAGTAATTCAGCAGTTTTGTTCTTGCTGTTATCGGGATTTTGGGGCCAAATAATTCCATTCCCTTTTATTTTCCCTGACAAGGATATGGATTTCCTAACAAACAATATCGCTAGACTGGCTGAAATTCTTAGTGATTTTTTTGTCTTATTTTTCCTCTTCATTCTAGTAACTTTTGTATTATGCTTTCTATTCTAAAAGTATTATGTGAAAAGCGCCAACCTGAAGGGTTGCATTATTAGATTTTCTTTGCCCATCATGATTGTAGAGGAAAAGTGAAAGAAGCAATACGAAAATCATTTGTTTTGTCATATGGAATAGAACATACATATAAACATATAATTTACTACCTGAACACAAATAAGTAGGTAGCTGAAGTATCAAATGAACCAACTTATGAAAATGACAAACGAAAACAAATATCTTAGTAAAAGTGATAACCGCAACAAAACACCGTCCTTTTCCACTAGTCAAACTCGGCATATTGTACATATGTACAATTACCACAATTGCCCCACAACAAATTTTCAACACAGCTAAAGCATTGTCATGTCTAACGCTTAATTCGTTTTACAACTACAAGTTATCATGTATGCACACAAAATATTATTCATGGCTATCGTCGTGAGGAATATGTTTTGGTGAAAAGCGGATCAAAAAAAGATCAATTATATTTAGTCAACGTTGTGTGTATGTAGGCATCACATATTAAAGACTTCTCTGTCCAATATCTGGATATGAAGTAGCCAGCATCAAAGTTAAATATTTTTTGAAAGACATCAAGTATCACCAAATTTCCAAGTGAAAAGTCTTCATCTGTGAGAGCAAAGTTTTAACATGCACAGGCAGATAAAAAAACATTAATGGGCTTTCATCTACACGTAAAAAATGAACCTTGAACCACGCGTACAAATTTGGACACACACTTTAATGGTCATGTGCGTTTTAGATCGAACTTTCACTTGTCTTCTGCTGCTACGTTTGGTTTCTTCCCTGCGATAGCCATTTGCTTTCGATAAAAAGCTTCATCTTAGCCCAATGACATTTTCTAAAGATGATAATGCTCTTATACTATTGATAGCATCACTTGTGTGTACCAAATAACATGAATTCGTGTGTAACAACAAAAAACACATCATAAATACTTTGCCTGCAGATACAAAGCACGCAGCTGCTGCTATTATTGTAGCTGCCTTAACGGTGATGCTCCTCCTGGCCCTTTTAACATGACATGTTCAATTCTATAAGAAACACTGAACACGTTAAGAAAAAGGAGAGAAACTCACCGCCACCACAGAAAAAAAACATGTTGTGCAGCACATTCTTTCACTTTATATTACACATCTTGTTGGCAGTGTATCAAGCTCACATAAAGAGAATGAAAATCGAACTCATTATTTCAGCATTACATGGGCGAACATGGATAGATGGTGTGATACTGCCGGTGTGGCCTATAACAAGGCAAAAAACGACGAGACGAAAAAAATGAGAAAATCTTTTTGTTTTTTTATACTCCATGATTTCATGCACAAGGGTTCTTATTATTGTAATTCAGAAAGACACACATGTGTGTGTCTATAACTATAAATGGATGTATATTATTTGCGTATATATTTAGTTGAGATTCTTTTATTTCTCAATGTCTACTATTCCTAGAATCAAGTGGTGTATATGTATGTACACAGCAAGCTATACATAAGCCTACACGTATGAGGATGTTTCAATGTTTCCACATAATCCATCAGTGTAAATACCTATCTTTATTTGGAAAACAAAACCTTCCTTTTCCCCATTTCGGATGAACCGTGAATTTTTTATGGGAAATATTACGTGCTCAGAAAATATTACTCATTTCCCAGTCAAACTTTAAAAAGGAGTGCGCTCTGAATAAATCCCCTTTTTAAAAAAAGAGAAAAATACTGCTGTGTACTATGCTGTGGCCGATGTTTGTTACTTTTACTGCTACTACTGCATTATACCCTAAAGAGTTACTTTAACCGCTTTAGAACGTGTTTTTTTTGGCTCGGATTCGTCTGTCAGATAAAAACCTGCACTTCGGATTCGTTTCAGAGAAGAGGAAACAAAGACTAAAGAAACTAATGACTTGCTCACTTAAATTACACTCAGGAAATCAATGCGTTCTAGTAGTCCTTTCCACGCAATTTCATTTCTTACAATTTAAGCTCTAATTCATGATAACTATATTTGGACAGCAGGGAACTTAACTGGGATGGGAAGACTGAGGTTGTGTGGTTCATGTTTTTTCTGGTTATATAAAATGAAGATATCAAACTGCTATTATTGTATTGATATTATACACATTCACAAAGGCCATTCACAAGATATAATGTGAGTCATTTTTAATATAATGGAACCTTTTTTGTATTCTTGTAAACTACTCACTCGTCAAAATTGTAGTAGAACGCATAGAAAAAAAGTAGGACAAGATCAAGAAGTCCATTCTATTTCTTGTGGTGCTGGTTGGTTGGAAGGAAGAAAGCAGTCAAACTCATACTATAGCCAACAGCATTACATGTGGAACGCTAACGCTGCTGCACTTGTATTTCATACAATCTTAAAGTGAATTTTGCACCGCAGGCTTATAACCAGTGAAAGCCACAAGAAAAGAGTAGGAAAGAATAGAAAGCCAAAATGCCAAGTAGCAACTTTTCTCTCTACTTTTGCTCTCAGACACCAAGGCAGTTTTTTTTGAGTCAAGATGTCTGAATGTGTACCAACCAAGTGATGTGGAGTACAAGTACAAACAAGCGTTGCTCTACTATATCTGGTATCCGAACTAGGAAAAATGCTGTACATAACAAGTTATTGGGATACAATGTTTATAAAGAAGAAGAAAAAAAAGTATTATTACTGAGACTTATAGAAAAGTAAAAAGTAGAAGCCGGAAAACTGGTCGTTTGTGTGATCACGAGAGCAGCACAGGGAAGAGCTTATGGAAAATATCAAGATGGAAGTAACGAGTGACCATAAGGGAAAGGAATCGACCCATGGGGAAATTTATGTGAAAAGGCAGTATCTATCTTTCTTCGTAGTATTTTGCTTCTGTGAACTTCTTTTAAAGTGGACGGTTACCACCCTGCCCTGTTACTGCTCTATCTAAATGCATTCACGTATTTTTTTTTATAGAAGACCAATGTATGAAGAAACGTTATTCGATGGGAGAACAGTGTGTGTGTGTGTGTGTGTGTATAGTTTAAAGGGAAGATGACAAGGCACATCGCTATTCTTTTTTTTTGTCTGCTTTTCTTTTCTCAGTTTTTTTCCCAGAAGAAGCAGTTAGCATTGAAGTGTATTATGCACATACGTAAAATAAATGCTTACTAGAATGTTTTACCGACTGATAGAGAAGTTAGTAGAAGCACAAAATTTTCGTTGTGGTGGCCTTTTTTGTATATCTGACTAACATGCTACTACACACTATTTTAATGCATGTATGTATATATTTTTATTAAAGTTGTGTAGGAGTATAAAATGCTTTTAGCTCATTTTTTTTCGAGTGTATTGCATAAGATTCATACATTTTTTTTCTATTTCTACAAAGGTTTAAAAAAGAAATTTCTTCTTGATAGTTTTCTACTCGTTGCTTATTGTTAACAGAGACATTTTGTTGAATGAGAGTGTAAGGACGAGTAAAGTTGGCGCTTTTAAAAAGAGCAAGTTGAATGTAGGTATACACACAAATCTATATTCAGAGTTTTGTATATACACTACACATGCTCACCTCATTTCATACGAAGTAGGTAGCTAGTTCTTCGCCATATTCCTCTTCGAAATTGTTAAATGTATCATTTATTTGAACATTGGATGAAGAAGGGATTCTGATCTTACATTATTTCAATCTTACAAATGCACTATTGCTTTTCATACATTTGCACTGGTGCTCTTCTGCTTGAACCGTTCACTCGTTATTACTCTTAGTTTTCTTTCATTCGCATTTACCAAGACAGGGATATGAATAGTACTTGAATTTATGGGATAACATATAGGGATACACATTCAAGCTCACAACCACAGACTTTCGCAGGAGAAATGGCCCTTTCGTTATGAGAATAAAAAAGAGAGAAAGAGAGAGAGCATTTTTTGCAGTTTTCTTCTTTAAATATCGATTTCCCGCCACCTGCTTCCTACAACTAGGAATCAACTTGGATTGATAAATAGTTCTTTGTAAGCCTGTTTAAAGAGTAATAGGACGAATATTTGAATTTGGAGAGAAAGGCAGCTTTAATGAGCCAGCCCTCATCATCTACTCAGCCCCTAAGCTAACATTCTACTTTCACCTTTTAGAGATTTTTCAAGAAACCATCTCTGTTTGAATAAGGCTGCAAGGAAAAAATGAGAAGCCTCATTTTCCTGCAAACTTTTAAGAATAGTCAAGAACATATTTGGGTTAAAAAGAAGCTGTGCATAAAATGCTTGTCTCGAGTGTATCCTCCTCAGGTAGACAAAAACAAAAAATATGTGAAAGTGAATGTATTTCTCGAGTAGCTTCTTTGATGTTAATATTTTCAGTTAGAGGAATATATTATACAAACCTAAGATCACAGCAATAGTTTAACAAATGTTTATTTATTAGTGAATACTCATTGGCAAATCTTTTGCACACTTCTAAATGAGCTCTATTGTTGGTCAAGACAGCTTGTCTTTGAGCAACAAATTGGCTTACAAGAGTGTAAATTCTTGTGAAATGAAAACTTTGAAAAATGTGAGTCTGTTTTGAACTAATGATGAATCGGCAGCATCATATTCGTAAGTCTGACAAATGTATATAGCAATTTGCATTGCATTTGTAATGTAACACATTCAAAAGATATAGATAGAGATTAGGTAATGCGCCTGGATTGCTGAATCTTCCACCATGCCATCTAATAAACTAACTTCTTCTATCACTACTTGTCTTCTCAGGATGCTACCGCTACTAATGGCGGTGACGCTGTGACTAAATTTAGGAAACAGTTTTACGAGAAGTTTAAGCTCATACATCACTGCTGCTGGTAAGGTTAGCATTTCAGCGTTAAAGTGAAAGTTGTAGTTTCAGCAGAAAACACGAATTTGGAATTGCCCGCAAACTAACCCGAATCACGAAGCATAGCTCATTTGAATACATATTTTTGAGCATTGGGGTCTGCCATGGGAAAACAAAAGAAAAGTTTTTGTGAAACTGGCTGTTATGGAGGAGCTGTTTTCTGTGAGGTTCAACGAAAATAGGTGAGCTACCATTTTGCTTAAAGCCCGACTTTCACTTCTTTCTCTATAAAGTCTACAATCTAGATGCATACACCTATATACAATTTTTTCAGTGGTGGTCCTAAGGGCACACTGCTTATGAATAAATATATATAACATTGTTATATTTGTTATATTATATGTATTCTTGATATAATATCATTCATTCTCATGATATTTAGATGAGAGTAAAAAGTACCCATCCATAAATGCACAAAGATAGCTAGATTTGCGTTAACAAGTAGAATGGCCTACATTATAAAGCTGAACGAGGCATATTGTTGTTGACACGTTGTATTTGAGCCTTTTCTGTTTCTCTGTGTTCGTATATATCGAGTTGGGTATCAAAGTTCAAGAAGTGCAGTACCGTTGTGTCTTCTGTCTTGTCTATTGACTGTGGAGTGGAAAGGCTACCCTACCCCCACACTACCAAAAAATACATTCATACCATCCACTTTCCATTAACATCAGACAAACTTGTGAGCGACCAACAATACTACACACAAAACTACAAAGACCTCATTGGAGAGCTCATGCCAACTGTGCACAACTCATGATGATTGCAGAGATAAAGTGCAGCATCCCACAGTCCAAACTCTGAGAAAGTAGACTTGGCTGGACTGATGGTATTTTGCTCTAAATAAGCATGAATAAAAGCAGCTTTTGTCTTTCCCCTCCGATTCATATAAGTTGAGTTGACTGTATTAATTTCATTTGAAAACTGCTGATGGTGCTATACATATTAGTAAGCCTACTCAGGAATTCCACTACAACCACTGTTGCTTTTTATGGCTATTGCGTTTAATTTTGAATCTGAGTTGTCTATACATTTTTTCCTACATTACTTTACCCACTCAGTATGCATTTTCGTATAAAAAGCATTGTAACATGGTGCATGTTGTGCTTGGTACATTTTTATTTTAGCTCAAAAGAAAGAAAATAGTCAGCCTAATTAATATTAATCAACCAAGATTGGACATGTAATGCTTTCTCCTAGTGAATATTACAACGAATTAAAATGTTTTTCCGTCGAACTAATCAAATCCTTGGGGACATTCCAACTTCTTTTTGCAGATGTGGAGAAAAACAAAGGATACACTGTACATACAAAATCAGATTCTTGTACATTTAGACGTTAAACACGGCGGTAGAAATGAAATCAGCATATTATGGGAATAATGATACGTTTTTTGTTCCAAAAATCGAATCTACTGCACAGTTTGTTTCCTGTAACTGTACCAAAAAAAACAAGAAATGGAAACATTTAAAATATTTGTATTCATAAAGTATTATATATTTTATATCATGCTGGTAGCAAAATGGATTGTATATACGTGTACACCGTACCGTATAATGTATTTTCTTGCTTTCATTGCAGGTCCTGATTTCTGGTCAAGTGCCAAGGACATACAGGGCACATACAAAAAAAGAGAACGGGAGCGCGAGTGAAAGGGCAAAGAAAAAAACGAGGGTGTCGTCGTATCTCTTGCATACACAACCATAGATAATAATATAATATAATACGTAATGCTATGTAGTGGTCTCATGTACATTACATTGGTCATGCCACAAAACAGAAACTGCTGCCGAGGAAAAAAAAAACTGGAACAGCAGTAGCATCTCAAATACATCTAAACACACACCGGCTCATCATCATCCTTGGACTTAACGACCACCATGACACAGACAAAAGCGGATTGTGGACCTTTTTTTCTCTTTCTCCTCCAACAGCTACCCTGGTGGTGGTAATAACAAGAGAAAAGATAGAAATATTTTTTTGGAAAGAGGAAGAAAGAAGCAGCACCAGCAATTCAACGTAAACCAAGAGAGAAAATATAGTTAATGGTATACAGAAGGAATGAAACAGCAAAGTAGTAGTAATATTTGATGCATGTGTGTGTTTCGTCGTGCATGTGTGTATGTATACATATTAGATTCGCGGCAACATAACATCAACACCAGCACCAAACGACTTACGTATACACACTTATAGTTTTTCAAGAAGGAGCCAAGTACCACTCTAGAACTATTGCAAACACTAAAAAGAAGAGAAAAGCTGAATTTATATCTTGGGAAAGAGTTTTTTTGTGCTAGTGTGTGTGTGCTGTGTCTGTGTGTATTTCTGTGTGTACATGTAAATAGGGGAGAAATGGAAAGAAAGGAAAGGATAGAAAGCGAGAGCGAACAGAACAAGTCTCCGTCAAGTTTCGTCGACTGGAGCAGCCGAACCTGTACAGTCGTTCCTAGCACACAAAAAGGCTATAAACCGAACCCTTATACCCCTCCCAAACAAAACCAACTGTAAATTCTCCAACTTTTTGTATCTCTCCAACTACTAGCTTTGCTCCCTTCACACTTTCTCTTTCCACTTTCTGTGTACACACAACTATATACTACATAGCCTGTGTTCAGTGCTGTCTTTCACTTTTTCGCTCTTCTCTTCGCTCTCTCGCTCAGTTGCTTTCACTACCATTCAAGTAAAAAAAGCCCACACAGGTTTGCAGCTGGAAAGAGAGGAGTAAAAAGGGAGAGACCGAAAACGCGAGAGAAGAGTCAAGTTTTCTCTCGTGAAAAACTTGATTGCCGTACAGTCTGCAAAAGTGAACTGGATGGATAGGAGGAGAGTACACACTTTGTTCAATTTTTCTCTCTCTTCTTCTTTTTAGCGAAAAAACACACTCGCTTTCGTCGTATTCTGTTGTGAACCAAAAGTGTAACCTTCTCCATTTTTTCTTGGTATGCGTGATCAACAAGCTATCTATACATAGCTATTGCTACAGCCAACCACTACTATTGAGCACGTAAGTCTTTGAAAAGTATTCTCTTCGTCTTTATGATGCGTTCGTACAAATAGTTTAAGTATATGAGAAAAAAGTGACTACACAAGCAGATCACCAGCTTTTCTACTGGTTTAGACAGTTTGTACAATTCTTCTTCTCAACTTTTTCCTTTAACAGTAATTCACTATGTCTCTCCAGCTCTGCCAAACTTTCCTCCACTACAAGTCATTGGAACGAGTTCAGTACTAAAATCGCTTCCTTTCTTACAGGTTGGACAACTCTGCCAACCTCTCAAAAGAAGATCTGTGAATCCTTTTTCATGAACTCTTCTATACCCGTGTACAAGACAAAAGGGAGGCAGTGCAGAGTAGTTCTAGTCCCAAGGCTCATCATCTCTGTAAAATAAGGAGGAACGAACCAGGAATAAGAACAAACGATATCCACTAGCTGTAGTATCACCACAAGCATCATCACCAACAGACTTTCTTTATACCACCACCAAAGCAGTCGCCACTGCACCGGCTTTTGTCAGTTTTCTCTCATGTATGCGTATAATGGTGTTGTAAATGTGAAACCGTGAATTTTTTTCTCTTCTATTTTTGTCCCTCTTCTTATTCTCTTTGCTTCAGCATTTTCTACACGTTTACTGAGTCAACTGACTGCTGAAAATAATAAAACTTGCCACAGCGATTTGTAAAAAAAGAAAAGAAATCGATTTCCTCTGTTCTAGGTAATGGCCTAGAAGATCATTGCCCCGTATACCCTTTCAACGTACTTTTAGATAAGTACAATTTTCTATCACTCAGCAAACTAGACACTTTACCAATAATACACGAGAAAACGAGAAATGTCCATGCAGTTTCTAACAAGAAATGTTGATTTTAATTTCAAGCGACCATTTCAACTTCAACTCAACTGCTGAACCATTAACCTTGGCTAAGATCTTACATCGTTGTGTGTCTCCTCACTTTTTCTTTCTTTAGACTTTTTTCTCTCATTTTCCTTCAACTTTTTTCCTTTTCTCCAGTCACAATAACAAACCAAAAGCATTCATCTTCTCAATGTGGAGGTAACTGACCACGACGGAAAGAGACGAAAATACAATAGTCATTGCAAACAACAGCATTATCATCATCTCGCGGACCGTGAACAATAACGAGAAATTTTTACTTTTCCACTTCTTTTCAACACGTCGTTGCACATCGATATTGAAGTTTTTAATGATAATTCTTCCTTTCTCGCTGTTGCTCTACTTGGGTAAACAGCAAACAGGTAGAAAGAAAAAAGTCATTGTGCCTCAAAAACATTTCTACTAAGCCGAGTTGGAAAAAAGCAATGAGATATTTTTCTTATTCTGCCTCGTCTACTTTTGTTCTATTAAAGACCTATTCATGCTGTCGACGAGATTAGAACGTTAATGGGTGGCACGACACTTGTGTTTAGTGTTTCGCTATGCTCATTCTTGTTTTCTTTATCTTTCGTGTGATGTGACGGTGTTGGTGAGGAAGGATATATGTATGCTTTGGTTTTTGCCAGAACATATAATCTTTTTTCTTGTTATTACACCACACAAGTGGAAATTCTACAATCTTCACAATGGACATGAAACACCATTTTATGACATTTTATATACTATAGCTCCACTTTGAGAAGTCCCACAAAAAACAATAGGATACTTTCAAAAGAGAAAAGAATGCGTACTATGTATACATGATGTGTGGGCAATCAGAAAGATTTTATTGTTTGAGTTAGCAACGTCCATAAACTAGTGAGTGCGTGCTAGTAATAAAGTATATAGTACATGTTAGACGTATACAAATGGCAAAGTTTATTTCTGTACTGTTCCAATGATCAAAAAACCCTTCAGATTGTATAATATTTATGCATATTTTATTTCATCTGGAGTTCCTGCGTGCGTTTTATACTGACGATGATGAGTTACGTGAAAATGCTTGGATTAGCAAACACACATTTACATCGCAAGAACGGAGAAAATACCGTAAGCAGTTTTTGTTTAACGTGAGCTATGGATTTTTGTTGACGAAAAGGAGAAAGCACAAAAGATATGTAGGGGCGGAATTGTCGCACACCTAAAAGTGTACATTGACAAGCTCTTTTCATTGACGAGACTAAAATAAAGACATAAAAAGAAAAGTTTGCATTGCTTGACGAAGAAGAGAAACATCAACAAAAGTTGAATAAGTGTTTGTGAGTATGTGACTGTGAAGCAAAAAGAGAAAAGGTGGTAAAAGCAATAAGACAACTTGGTAGAGACAGGCGTGTACGATGTAGAGGCAAAATGAGAAAAACTTAAATTGGAGAGGAAATCATTTCATCATTCTGTGAGTGACTATGTTCTAGTCAAATAAAAGACGAACAAACAGATTTTCACTTCACATTCACACTTCATTTTGAATGTGAGATGGACCGTGTCTATCTGATGATGACATAGTTAGTATCTTTGTTGTAAAAAAAAGTTTGGATGCGAGTGTAGAGTTATTTTTATCTTAAATTTTATTATTTGTTGTGTTGAGTATAATAGAAATCCCGTCGTTAAAAAAATCAAGACACAACAGAAAAGCAGAGGGTAATGCTTTGAAAATATAATGGAATAAAAACGAGAGAATAAAATGAGCAAGTATTGGTGTGAGTGAGTGAGCCATTGAAAAAAAGTGGTAGAGTGGAGTATAATGTGAGTTTGAGTGACTATTCGTCCTATAAAGCAATGTCAAATAAGATGAAAACTACATTATAAAAAAAGTGTATACGATGCGATACGACTTTATAGTGAGTATGATTTGTATGTACATAAAATGCTGAGCACTTATGCAATTGAATAGCTCTCCATTGAGAAGGTTTGTTGTTGAATGGAGAGAAGGTTGACCGTTACGCTCTTATTTTTTGAAGTTTACAATCCGTCTAGCCACCCACTAGCAAGATTACTGTTCCTTGCTACTACAAAAGCCCTTTTTCTACTTTAAAGGAAAAAACGGAAAAAGTGAAAGTATGTGCATAAGACATTTCAGCGACATATTGTTGTTAGAAAACGAGTTATAATACCAGAGAAAACATCATCATCATAAATAGTTTGGAGAAACGGAGAAAATGCTGTAGACACCGGGACAAAGTTTTCCCCTTCTTCTTTCATGGAGCCAACTTTTTTCTGGAAATGGACTTCATTTCCAGCGTGGGAATTACCGTTACTGGTGAGAGCTCAAGTGTGAATTGGAATCCAGTGAAAGTGGCTCGGTTCTTATTCCATTTGTCCGGTTATCGTCTTCTTGGTCTTCACTTTCCCTTCACTTTTACTGCTAACCCAGAGAACGACTCATTGGCACTGCTGAAAAAATTGATAGGACTCAGCTGCCGTGACAGAAAGAGTCATAAGTTTCCTTTCTTCCGTATCTTCTTCTGCTTACGCAGCCAATCGACTGTGATTGTTGTTGTTAATGTTATTGACTGTGTTCTGCGGTAGTCCCACGACCTACTGCAGGACAGTATAATATGTTGACACGTGTCTTAGCCAATGCTTCTGCTTGGCTTCCAGTATGTCTCAATTTAGGGGTACTGCTCTTCCTATGTTTACCCATGTCATGTCTTCCACAGGTGAAATACAGGTATGAATATCCGACACACACATATATCTCTTCCTAAATCGTACATCACAGAAACTACAACACTAAAAAGGATTACATTTTACATATATTACCAATTCATTTGAGTTTTTGAATGATAATTTTCAGTCCGAGGACAGTCACAACTGCATATGGCGATCTACGTGGTATTATTTACTCCCGAGGAGGTAATTTAGTCAAGGATGTGGAGGCTTTTCTCGGAGTTCCATATGCCTCCGCTCCAATAGCAAGCCTCAGGTTCATGCCACCACTCACTCCGTCTCGTTGGAGTGGTGTTCGAGTAGCAGAAAAGTTGGGACCGGTTTGTCCTCAAATCCTTCCTGACACTGCCAATCGGTCTGAGGCGCTTTCCAAAATGCCTTTGCTCAAATTTACGAGATTCCTTGAACTGTCCAAAATTCTTACGAATCAGAGTGAAGACTGTCTCTTTCTAAATATTTATCTTCCGAAAAAAGGTAAGTCTGTGCTTTCATTTATGCCCCTAACTTTGTCCTGAAGTATGTGTTGCACTTATTAATAGTAGCTTATATTTTTTTAATACTACGGAAATACGTGTGCGAAATTGAACAACTGAAGCAACGAAACACAGTCAATTTTCCCCATTTTGATTAAATATATATAACAGTAGTAGATAAGTGGTTTTGTTGTATCAAAACTATACCCTTTTTATTTGGCAGCAGAGATATACTACCTCGAATGAATAAATATTTAACTGTCATGTCCATACATATTTGTATAGACACACACCTTACTTTGCGTGCAACTGTCGGGTATGTAATTAATGAACATATGTATGACACAAAGTTAATTTTGCTGTGACACCCTGTCACTAGTCACTGTCGATTCTAATACGACAAAAAGTAAAAGACACCGCATGAGAATGCCTTGTTGTCTGTAGAATACCAATACTGAATACAATAAATAAATAAGATAAGAGAGACGACAGCTGTATAGCCTAAGCTAACTATTTTCGTGACATGACATATGGA
>JAQFZH010003971.1:0-12811 GCA_034695485.1 Entomobrya nivalis | reverse complement strand
TTTGTTAACTTTCTTCTGTTCATTTCCCCTCATATTCAGCCTCAAATTAATTGTGGAAAACCATGGCGTCTTCTGGGGCGATCGTGAAGTCTGCCACTCGACAGGTCAAACCTCTACTCTCCTTGGATAAGGGTGAGGCTCGTCGGAGGGTCCTTAATTTGTACAAGGCTTGGTATCGCCAGATGCCCTATGTTGGTAAGCTTGGATTGTTGATTGTGCAATTTAACAGTGGCAGAAGCAGTGGAATTAAATTATTAGAATTAACAAGAGATAAATTACCAAATTTTTCTTTGCAGTTATGGATTATGATATCCCAAAGACCGTCCCAGCATGTCGGGAAAAGCTTCGTCAGGAGTTTGAGAAGAATAAGCACATTCAAGACATTCGCGTAATTGACATGCTAGTCATCAAGGTAAAAATTTAAATATGAAAATCGGGATGAAAAATGTGGGTGCGATATTATGCATTACATGTGGTTTAATTTTACACTAATTTAATTTCATAGGGTCAAATGGAACTGAAGGAAACGGTAGAAATTTGGAAACAGAAAGGCCACATTATGAGCTATTTTAAGGAGACTATTGAACCAAAACCTCAAGGTTTCTTGTCTAAATTCCTAGCGGGTCATGAATAAATGGGAGAAAGTGATTTAGTGGATGTACAGTAGAATTTTAATTCACTTTGAACAGTGGAATTTTAAGCATGTAGTAGTTTTCACGAACCTGCCACTGCCACATGCCCAATTCTTGGAATGTTAACTACACTCCAACACACTAAATTTGTATAGTGCAGTATAACTAGTAACATTTGTTTCTCTTTTGTGAAAAGTTGTCAGTAAATTTGTAAGCGCAGTTTTCGAAATATAAAAATAAATTTCATTGACTTCATCTTCAGTTTTCCTTGATTTTCAGTAAGTCATAATTTTTGGAAGAATAAAAAATGATGCCAAACTTTAGTTGCACCAAAGTGTAATAGTGTAACGAAGATTCAAAGTATTACATTGCGTTGGCCTTGTGTTCCAGTATTCAGTTAGGATTCAATATTCAATCATGGAGGATGCATGCATGATGAATCAAGGCATCCCTCATCCATATATGTATGTATGCTTTTATTTTAATGTTTGTAATTCGTAATCAAACGGATGGGGTTAAGGAAAAAGTTTTGGTGAACAAGAAAAACATGATTCGTGAAAATTTGCAACAGCATTCTTTTATTTCGAATAAATTTTATGTCTCAAGGAATAATTACAACATGCAATCCGGAAAATGATGCGTATGTCACAGGTGATCAATATTTAATATACCATCTTCCGCACAATTTTGCACAAACACCAATCATTACCAATCAGATGTAATTTAACTTAAAATCTTTTTTTTCTTACAATATTTATATTTAGCTGAAAGTAACACAAGTTTTTAGTGTCAATTTTTAAAATTAAAACTCATAATTTACAATAATTGTAGCAATAAGGCAATATAATTATCAACAAGAGCATATAAACATGATATATTCATAAAATTGCTGGTTTCAATGTTTGAATAATAGTAGTGTAAATATTGACTGATATGATTCTCTTTCGAGAAGTAGTAGAACCAATCTTGACTGATGATCTTCTGAAAGGTTACAATTTAAACATCGGAGTCATGAAAGGGGTCAAAAGACCGCATCAGATCCGATGCTGTTGGAATTTTTGGTGCTGGTCGGGAATTCACCTGAAAACATATTATAATCACATCAAAAATTAGTCGCCATTATAATAAGGGAATTTTAAACAGGACTATATGGTTTTTATACTTTGATTATTCTGACAGTTAATTTGTTCTCCACTCCGCTTGTATTGAACGTGGGTAAAATATACAGGAAAACGTCACTATTCTATTTTTTTACACAATTCTACTAGCTACTGAGGGTATGTACAAATGATGACCTACTGATAGCTTACAATCTGATTTACATGAAGTCACCATCAAACAGATATAACTCCAAAATCAGAAAAGTCAATTCGGCAAGTCAAAATTTGCCCTTTGTTTAATGCAATTGTGATTTCAATTCAACCAAAACAAATTATATTAGTACGGCATTATTCTGTAAATACAACCTATTCAATCTAAGTAAAGATTTGAAGAAATGAAACTTACTGAAAAATATTGCGTAAAATCTACTTATACAAATTGAAATAACCTAATATTCGTGGGCTCTTTGTTTTCCAGGTTTTTGCATAGGCTGAAAGAAAGCATGAATATTTCGATTTTTAACAAACTCATGCATTCATAATATACATTTTGCCAGTTAATGCTTAGCAAAGCACTGAACTGAATAACAAGTCTCCTGATGAAGCACTCGATTATTCAAAAGCTCCCCTGGAACAAATTACATACATACATTGGGATATTTTTTATTTCAACATTTTCTCATCTTACCGCTGGACTCATCGCCCTTCCAATGGATCCGGCACGTCCTCCACCTCGCGCACGCATCTTACTCAACGCTTGTTCGGCTAGATCTGACCTTTCTTCGGCTTCTTCTAATTCTTGTTGGGCTTTACGGAATTTGGCTAAGTTTAAGGCAGCAATTTCTTCCTGTAAAAAATATTTTGGAGAGAAACGGAGAAAGAACATATTAGTATATATGATGTTCTCAATAAATCAACATCAACATTTAAAATATATTTCAACAGGAAATAAGTGGCTTGACACGTACGGCTTCTTCTATTTGCCTCTTATAGGTTTTAATCTTCTGTTGTAGCTTCTCGACCAAATCTTGCATTCTCTCGTGGTTTTTACGGTCCTCTTCTGCTTGGAAGGCCAACTCCTTAATGCGACGTTCACTCTTACGAAGGTTCTTTTGAGCATCTGCACTTCGTCGTTGTTCGTTATCTAACTCATGCTCTAAGCCTCGAACACGTTCTTCCAACTTGGCAATCATCTTCTTGCCACCTTTGAGAACGTTTGCCTCGGCTTCCTCCAACCTTGCTTGGAGTTCCTTCATCTGCGTCTCCATTACTTTCCTTGCTTTCTCCTGGTTTTGAGCGTGTTCTTGTTCAGCTCGGAGCTCATCCGCTAATCTTGCCGCATCAACCATGGCTTTCTTTGCTTTCTCCTCGGAGTTTTTGGCCTCGTTTAGAATTTCTTCCAGATCCGACTACGTTTTGTTAAAATGACAAAACAAGATTATTGTAATCGTTATTTTTTATTTGCATGTATGATTAATAAATAGCAAAAAAAAAGAGATTGCTACCCACATGAAGTGTCTGGAGTTCTGATTCTAATTTCCGTTTGGCAGTTGCAAGAGATCCATTTGCTGCGGACAATTCGTTGAGTTGTTCGTGAGCATCTGAGAGTTCCTGCTCAGCCGACCTTCTCGCCCTATCTGCCTGCTCAAGGAACGTCCTCGACTCCTCCAGTTCGTTAGAAAGTGCGTTTGCTCTCCTCTCTGAGATTCCAAGTTGTTCACGCGTTTCATCCCGTGCCCGTTGTTCCTCCTCAAGTTGTTGTTGAACCTCCTTGAGTTGTTGCTGATAACGTTTAATGCTCTTTTGTGCCTCAGCATTAGCCTTGTTGGAATGGTCCAATGCGATTTCAAGCTCATTAATGTCAGCTTCAAGTTTTTTCTTCATGCGAAGTGCCTCTGCTTTTCCCTTGGCTTCCGCTTCCAGACTCGCCTGCATTGAATCCATGGCTCGTTGGTGATTTTTCCTGGTGTTTTCAAACTCTTCCTCCTTTTCTTGCAGTCTTCGTTCGATTTCTTGACGGACTTGGGACAACTCGAGAGTTGCTCGGAGTACTTTGTTTTCTTCCTGTTCGAGTGCACCTTCAGCCTCTTCCAAGGCAGCTTGAAGTTCCTCTTTCTCCGCCTCTAATCTCTTCCGAGCCTTTTCAATTTCGTGAATGTTTCTGCCTCCCTCACCAATTTGATCCAGCAAGTCTTTTATTTCTTCAGAAAGGTTCTTATTTTCCCGTCTGCAGTTCTCTAGCTGTTCTTGACTTTCTTCGTAAACTGTCCTGATACGGAAAAGTTCGGTGGAGTAGTTCCTGCATTCCTTCTGCGAAGCATCTAGTTCAGCAGTCAAATCATCCACCTTCGCTTTCCATTCAGCAACAATCTTGTCAAAGTACCGCTGCTTCTTTTCCAGTTGGTTAGCAAGGGTTTGGGCACGTTCAACCTCTAACTGCATGTCCTCGAGCTCCGTGGAGAGTCGCTGCTTTGTTTTCTCAAGGGCTACTACCTTTTGATTGAGGGATTCGATGGTTTCTTCTGCTTCTCCCAACCTAGCCTGCAACTTGCGTCTAAAAATACAATATTTTACGCACAATTACAACATTATGAAACACAAATTATTTTACCCTTTAGGGGCAATGAGAAAATAGCATAATAACATACTTGGCTTCCTCCAATTCTTCAGCTTTAGCAACTCCTTCGGTCTCGTATTTTACCCTCCAAAGCTGAGCTTCAGCGTTAGCTTTGGAGAGTTGTCTTTGAAGATCAGCCTTGCCTTGTCCTTCTTCGTCAAGTTGTTCGCGGAGGCTGTCAAGATCGTGTTCAATATTTCTGAATTTTCCAAGCAGGGTCGCTCGTTCTCTGGATTCTTCATCTGCCATTCGTTTCGTATCTTCGAGTTGTGTAGCCAGTGATGTTTTTAGTTTGGAAAGCTGAGAAACTTGGCATTCAGCATCTTCAAGCTGTCTAGTGAGCTCGCTGTTTTCAATAGCGAGTCTTTTCTTGCTCTGGTCTAAATCCGCAGCGGTCTTGGACGCATCCTCATACTTACCCTGAACTTCCCCTAGGGTCGAAGAGAGCTGTTTGTTCATTTTATCTAGGCCGGTCTTTTCATTTGTAACGTGATCCATTGCAGCTCGGATATCATTCAACTCGCTGGACAGTTGAGATCTCTCCTTCTCTGCCTTGGCCTTCATTTTGTTCAGGGTATCAATTTGCTCAGCCATTTCAGCAACAGAGTCATTATGCTTCTTTCGAAGATTTGCCATTGATGCCTCATGCTGAATGTTGGATTCTTCCACATCTCTGCGAAGTTTTGCCAGTTCAGACTCACGCTTCTTATTAAGTTCGATTTGAGCCGATGTAGCTCCACCAGCTTCCTCTAGACGCTCGCCCAGTTCTTCAAGTTCTCGAGCCAATTCTGCCCTTTGTTTCTCAGCTTTAGCACGAGCCTGCCTTTCGGTTTCAAGCTCTTCTTCCAGCTCTTCTATTCTCGCCTGTTTTAAATTAAACATTTATATGAACATGTCTTTTTTTAAATTGTATCAAGTAAAGTTAAAGCAGCGCATAAATGAACATTATTAAATTCAAATAGTATTTTTAAGAAAGGAAAGGTAAAGTATTGAAGCTTGCCTGGAGTTCCTTGATTTGTCTCTGGAGCTTGGCCACGAGAGATTGCTCATCTTCCAATTTAGCAGACAGGGAAGCAATTTCTTTATCCTTTCTCTGAACTGTTTGCTCAAGTTCTTTCTTATTTCGTTCCAAGTCAGCAACAGCTTCTTGTGTTAGCTTGAGATCACCTTCCAACTTTCTCTTTGCCTTTTCAATTTCTCCACGCTGCTTTTTCTCTCTCTCAAGAGTATCTTCCAATTCATCCAGACTTGATTCCAGTTTCGCTTTTACTTTGTTCAAGTGGTTTACTTTATCCTCGGCAGCCTAAAAATTATAGTTAATGTACTCATGAAAGATACCGCGTAGAATTGACAAAATCTTTATGAGAACAATCATTTATTTTCGCCGCTATACATTGCAGCGCAATCAAAATTTTCAAAATACAGTAAACACTCCATATAAAGACTGCTTGAAACAGGATTTTTTCCAGCCAGGGAAATTTATCCATTTGTATGCAAAAATTTAATACAAAAATCATATAAAGGTGACGGGGCAATTTGAGAGCAGTTTCCGAACTTTTTTGACAACTAAAATTTCTATAGCCCATCATAACATGAGTGATGAACGACAGGAAAACCATCCCTTGAACAATATACATAGGATTTGAAGACTAGTTTCATATGAACAAAAGATGGGACTATGGGACTTATTATACTAAATTACTGTATTTGATCTGTAAACATAACAAAATACTGATTCTGCTTTATCATTCCCGTGAACTATTATTTCATTGGATATTTAAGACATCACATTTGTCTTTCTTGGCCGAATACAACGAATGTTTACTGCATTTAAAGGAGCTATAATCATTATCATCTTTACTTGTAAATCCTCTGCGGTTTTCTGATTCACTTCTTGCAAATGTTTCTTCTCTTTATTCATCTTGTTAATGAGTTCATCCTGATGAGCTATCTCATCATTGAGACTGCGGATTTGATGTTCCTTTGTTTGCTTTTCCCCATCGGCCTTATTCAACTGTAGTTCCAGATCTTGCAGCTCTTTTTTCATGCCCGAAATCTCCTGTTCCAACTTTTTCTTTTGCTGGTACACTTGATTACGCTGCTCCTCTTCTTGAGTAAGCTTGTCTTGCACATCCTGAAAACCAATTTATTGTATCGTCAATACAAAATCAAACGAATTAAAACGAATTTCAGCATACGTGTTAGCATATGATAAATGTATTTCAAACAAACAATTGTTAGTAGAAGATAGTTTTTAGATAAAATAATTTAATTTCAACAATTTCCAACGATTTTTGGTCGCTGTCCAAAGATTCCTATGTTTCTATTTAGCTTTATCTGCAATATTTACGTGTATACATACATTTATGCAGCATCGTGTATGGAATATTTCTTTAACTCATTTTTTGTACATTATCATGCGCGTTAAATACTCTACTAATGAAAGTTTTATTTTCGTTCGTTCGTGTAAACCATACTTTATTTACGGAGCAAACCTACCATGACCATAGACTTGCATACTGCTTACACGCAAATATACATACATACAAAAAGGTATGCATATAACTTTTCCCTGGTTTTACACCGCTTTCGTATATAATTGTCCTACACACCTTGAAAGGGTAAGTGTTTGTCTGGAAATTTTAACTTTAGAAAAGTAAAGTAACATACCATACTGGTTGGTTTTTCAGTGTATGCATTGATTTCACTGTTAAATGTAGTAAGTACTATGATTCGTGTTTTTTATATTCATTACGTGCCTAAGTATACATGTATAAATGCATTTGCAAATCATAAATAACAAGAGTGTTTTAAAAGATCATATCACACTTCTAACATATTTTTCTAATCTTTTTACTTTTCACGCTTCATTGCTTCTAATTTACGGACCAATTATACACGTACGTAAAATTTTCTTGCCATTTGCTCCGTATCTGACCTACAGCAAATAGAATTTGGTAACAAATCGGTTTGCTTTATTTTAAAATGCCCTACTGTCCTAGTAAACATATACACGCATAAAAAAATTCGGTCCTTTCAACGTTATAATAAGCAGTAAATCAACAAGGTTGCTTAAAAGGAGAATCTTCAAAAGAAAACGAAACATCTGCTGGAAACTAAGTACGCGAACCTACGTAACTAATAAATCACGAAGTGTGAGTTAGGAAAATTATTTCAATAAATCTTTAAAGGAAAAAAGTTAATTTTTTATCACCAAAAGGTTTAAAATAAAATGGCAATTGAAAAAATGTTAAGATAAGAGAAACATAGACAAAACTATTAATATTTTCCCCCACAAACAGGTTTTGTGAAGTTCCTGTCCGAAGTCAATATTTTTATGTCGCCCCAAATAATGGTCAAAATCATACCGTTGTGGTAAGAAATACTAACATTAATTTTTTTTACCACAAATTGGACATTCGGCTAATCATAAGTGGAAGCAGAAAAGGAAAACAACAAATCATGACAATGTACTTACCGTGAGTTGACCCTCCAAGTCATGCTTTTGTGCTGCAACCTTGGTAAGTTTATCCGAAACCTCTCCAACATGTCCCTTTTCCGCTTCGAGTGCGGTGAGTAACTCATTCTTCTCAGAGAGTAGTTTCAGTTGTTTTTCCTCAACTTGCTTTCTCAACTTTTCTTCTCTCTCCAATTTTTCCTCGGTCTTATGCACCTTCTCCTCCAGTTTCTGTTTGTATTCAATTTGTTTATCATACAAATCTGGCCCAGGCCGTCCCTCGGGCATTTTCAAATCAACATCATCGTCTTCCATGGTCATGTTAGCAAATGCAATGTATGTTTGTGTGTATGTTTTAAAAAGGAAAGGAAATGCTTCCTTTTTCACAGAAGGAGAACAATTGTAAAAACAAACTTTCCAGCAACAATATATATTTTTAACTTTTCTTTCTCATTCGTGTGTTTACCAAACTCTCTTTCTCCCAAATTCCCCTTTTCTTGTTGCAATATATTTTGCTAACAAGAGAAAATTACTATTGCAGGCACGTAAATTTTATTGTATTTTCTCTTTCCTTTCCAGAACTCACTGTTTAGAGGTGCTCTCTCTCCTCTCTCAACTATATGATGCGGTTCTAACTACAGACAAAAATGTATCCTAATATCACAAACGTATTTAGATTTTTTAAATCAAAGTAAGTTATACGTAAAAGTTTTTCGTATTCCTAAAGACCAAAGGTATTTCCACGTAGCACGCTTTTATAATATATTTAAAAGAAAACTATTTGTACCCAAAAAAAACAGGCAGATTTTAAACAAAATCTAATAAGTAATCACAAAAAATGTATACTTATTAATTTGTCTAAGACTCTCTCCGAAATTTCTAGAGAGTATCGTAAATGTTAAAATATTTTAAGTACTTTATCTAGAATGAAACACAGGCACAAATACTGATGATGATTAGAAGACGTGCAACGACACTGGCACTGAAGTAAAATGTAGGCTGCGGAATTTTTTTTTTACTTCCGTAAAACTATTAAATCCTATAAATACACCATAATAATAGGTGGGTGGGGAAAGGTAAGGTGTTGTAAGTATTGACTGACTGATACGAATGAAAATAGTTCACACAGTGGAGGTGGTCTCTCGTCTCACGATAACTGGGTGTTTATGAAAATGATTATGATTATTAGTGAGATTGGTATTTTTTGCTACTCTCTCTGGCTGATTAGCACCAAGGAAAGAAATCAAAACAAATCCTGACTTCTTTCCTTGTGAGTGATGAGCAACTGACTACACTGATGGGCTACTGGCTGAGAATGATGAAGAGTCACTGGCTGGAATCACATCACAGCCTCACTAACTGCCAGTGATTTAAAGTGTTACGCTATTTATTAGCGGAGCGGAAGAGCAAAAAAGCGTGATATAATATGCAAGAGAGAAAATGCCTGAGATCATCAACCATAAACTTAATATTATCGCAGTACACTATCAGTATTCCATCTCATCTATCTATCCGCCCACAGTTTTTACTGAATAAGTTAGTAAAATTTTCTTTTAGCACAAGGAAACCCTGTCAAATCCCCATTTAACGTGTAGCACCAAACCAAACCAAAAACCACGAAAAAATCGTAAACCCAATACCGTGGCGAACCAAATGGAGTTTCCTCCTATCCAGATGCCATTATCATTAGACCTGACTCATATTTGTGAAAGTAGTTCTCATGTTTATCATCTTACACTTTTTTTAGTGCGTCTACATATTTTTACCTATGATAACAACGCTGCCCGGATTGGTTAGCATATTAAACCCCGAGAAATTAGCTACCCAAGTATGTTGAGGAACATTTTTCCTTATCATATTATAAGTGACGAGATGATGACCTGAGTAAAATATGGAGAGATTCATGATTCATGTACTTTACGTTTCACTAATATGTAATGCATACCATCGCTCCCTCACAAATAAGACTTTACAACTAATGATAATGTAACTTCGTACACACACCGTTTTTAAATATCTACTTACATAAATCCCATACCACCATCGTCACATCACATCTTGAAAAGGAATACTTGGTCGAAATTATTTAATTTTGTTTTTTTGGTGAAGGAGGAAAATACTACTAGCATCACATCATCATGACTATGATATTTTTATGTTTCATACAAGACTGCACTTGAACATCCATACTTGGTTTTATTTATGAATACTCTAGTTTTAGACATAAAAACGTAGGTATAATAATAAAGACATGCAATGCATATTTAAGATGATGGTAAAAGTAACATTTCTCTTCATGTTTATTTCTCGTTCTCTTCTCTGCGGATGGCTATGGGATGATCACACTCTCAACTTGTTTATGAGCAAGTATGGAAAGGAAACTTTTTTCGGCTAGTAAAGTGTAAATAGTTTTTTGTTACAACTTTTTTCTGAAGTCTTTTTGACGATGAAAATAATATGATAGGAACAACTTTACCACTTTATCAAGAGAGAAATACTAGTTACAACATTTGAAAGACAAGTTTATCATGTACAGCTTATCGGGTTAAGCTTGTACATGTGTCAGAGATGTATAAAAATCTTCACCTGAGACCTTTCCTGCACAAAAAATTCCTCTAACTTGATTATCATGAAATTTTATACAGTTCCTCCTATAATACAAGATCATATTGAAGTGGAAAAATTGGCACCATTGGCACTGTATTTACAACGAAAAGAAAAAAGAAATACTTGAGAAAAGTGTATCTAGAATTGCAGATGGCTTAATTTGATCAACTTGCTTTAATTCTGAAAAGACCTTCACTTGGATGGAAAGCCAATATATATTTTAAAATTACATCTTGAATCATGCATATGTACTTTTTGATCTATTTCTTTTGAGAAAGTCAACCAACCGTGTTTTTGAAGACATTACAAGACGTAATACATGTAAAAATGTTGACATAATATTGCTGCTCCGTGAAACTCGTGTTTCAACAATTTTCGCAGGTCTCTGTCCGTGAATTTTTCTGCATAGATATATATTTAAGAGAAAAATTCTAATATGCACTCTAGAATGTTATCGTGATGATGATGAAGGATAAAATGGCATGCAGTGGCTACTAACATAACATGCTATATAAAATATTCATCTAATATGGAGGCTTCAAAGCACAGCAGGTGTAAAATCGTGTAATATTTTTTTCTCCTAAACTAAAACTACTGAAAAGTACAAAAAAAGCAAGACAGCTATGCAATATTTTCCATAAATTTTCACCCCGCACGAAGCTAGTAGAAAATATGTTGTGATGTAAAATACTAACGTGGAGGCTATTTCAGTAAAAAAAGATTTCTAAAAGTGAAGATAGGTGCAGATATATACACCAGACATATAGGATTTCTTTATGTTATACGCTTTTTTTTTATCCCAACAACCCAAGTCAGTGGAGGAAGTTAAAAAGAGGAGAGAGTAGTCTTTTCGTTTTCTCTCCGCTAAAACTACCGTGATAAAGGCATGTTGAAGGAGGAAGAATTATAGGAATCATTATATTGCATTTTTGGTCGTTCCAACTGCCTAACGAACCGTCCACCGACAAGGGTTCAAAAAATTGAGTGCTTGTCTGTGTGTGTTGCAATATGTTTTGAATAGGTGTGTGTGGTATTAGGTACATCATATAGATATGGGAAAAGGGAAAATGATGAATTGTTTTGCCAAACGCACCATTCTAACTATCAAAAAAATTCAAAATTTACTCTGAAACTTGATGTATGCGAATATTTCTGACGAACATATGTGTAGACTTTTTTTGAAAGGATTATTACATGATATAGATATGACTACTATCGTCTTCGTTTCTCATTTTGTATCTTGTGATACAAATGTCGTCATGAATACTATATATACTTCTTATCTTTAAAAGTAGCATTTGATATCTAAAGGATAAATAGCTATGAGACTTTTTTTTATTTTCAGTCAGAAACATAATATCACACAAAAATTTCGAAACATCTTTTGCATGAAGCTTAGTTTCACCTGCTGGCAAGAATTATGACTAAAACGTGCATAATTTCACAATAATTTTCATCTACACTTTAAGAGCTACTAAACCTTGACAACCATAAAGCTTCTTGTCGTAAATATGCTTTTGTATGTACGTGTTTATCATTTTATGACCTTAGGTAGTCCTTTTATTTGTTTGATAAATATGGAATGAAAATTCAACTTTTTGTGGAAGAATATTTTTTAAACATTAATAATTCAACACATTAATGGAATCGTTTGGTAGTGTTATATTCTCTGTTAATTACTCAAATATTTTCAAATGTTTTTTTATCACGATAAGCTTCGTTTTTTGTAGACTTAAAATATATTTGTTCGCTTTCTTTTCTATGGAAAGTTATTGAAGCGTGTAACACACCAAAAATTGCATTTGCCAACACATCTATTGACCATGGATATGACTCAACCCAAAAACTAATCGAATCGAAATGGGACGAAATCCGCGAAATAAATAATCAAAATATAAGTTTTTCATAGTCTTACCTTGATTTCATCTTCAACACGAGTAACTTGAAGCAGAGGCTTGATTTTCTGCCACAAACGATACCATGGCCATCCTCGCAAGGCCATGTATCGTCGCAGATTGCGTTGGACAACTTGTAAAGCGAGTCTGAAAAGTCACATTACTTGATTAACTACTGAAAATAAGACATGATCAAAAGGAAATTTATCATACTTTCATGGCATCTTATTTCTACTGACAGCTTGCCATAAAATTATGTATTTCAGTCAGTCAAGGACTGACGTTGCTGGCAAACAATGTTTTTTTATATGAAGATGCTTGAGTTTGTAGCAAATAAAATTTCAATTAGATAATTTTCGTCTTCTAGGGTTTCCCTTTTTACGTTTGAGAAGTTTAGACTTTCAACTTTCTATCTCTTCGACGCAGACTGTAACTTCCTTGTATTGTCTTGAAATAAATATGCCATAACAATAAACTCATATTATTACGTTCCTCTTCCAAAA
>JAQFZH010003970.1:0-12815 GCA_034695485.1 Entomobrya nivalis | reverse complement strand
TTTCAATTACTGGTCGAATATATCAAGTACTAATCGAGAGTTTCAACTACCAATCGAGTATTTCTAACACTAATGGAATATCTGAACAAAAATTCGAGTTTTTTAAGTACTAATCGAGTATTTGAAGTACTGATCGAGTATATCAAGTACTGATCGAGTATTTCAAGTACTGATCGAGTATTTCAAGTACTGATCGAGTATTTGAAGTACTGATCGAGTATTTCAATAAATAATCAGTATTTCAATTACTGGTCGAATATATCAAGTACTAATCGAGAGTTTCGACTACCAATCGAGTATTTCTAACACTAATGGAGTATTTGAACAAAAATTTGAGTTTTTTAAGTACTAATCGAGTATTTCAAGTACTTTTCGAGTATTTCAAGTACTGGTCGAGTATTTCAAGTACTGGTCGAGTATTTCTAACACTAATGGAGTACTTAAACAAAAAATCGAGTATTTTAAGTACTAATCGAGAGTTTAAACTCCCAATCGAGTATTTCTAACACTAATCGAGTATTTCAAAAAAAAATCTAGTATTTTAAGTATTAATAGTGTTTGAAGTACTCATTCCTTGTTCATCTGTGAGCATGGATGGACGTGCTTACCTCTCTCTTAAAAGAAGCTTAAAGTGTGTTCTTTGCTCTCGCTTGAGTGAGGCTATTTTAGCCTAAATAAGCCATACTGGCTGAATCGAAGTCAGATTTTCATGGTGTTGTAATTGCAAACCATCCTAGTTTATCTATCTATGACTACCTTAAAGTACTAGCTACATCAATTAACCTAAAAACCGTAAAATCAATTGGGAAAATTACTGGAAACAATTATTGTGCGTTCTTTTCTAATAGGAAAAAATATGAGAAATTACTTCCAATTGAGTAAATTAGTGTGAATGGAATCGAAATTCGTGTCCAAGACTACATTCCATCAGTTCAAACAGTTTTTCTCAAAGGTGTACAGATTTTGAATGATGATAAGCCCATTTTACAGTTACTTGATCAGTATGGTCAACGTAAAAGTAAGCCTTCCCATTAAAGATGTTACAGCAGAATTCTCACACATCTTGTCACATACATTAGTAGTGAAAATGGTACTCAAAGAAAATGTTTAATTACCATCGTATGCCAAGGTGATTACAGAGTGATTGATAGAATGGTAATGTGAGAATGATAATGATGCGAGTGGGATCTTGCTCCCTACTTGCAACTACTACTTGCTGCAGCATGCGGATGAAGTCGTGGCTTCCGATTGGTTGGCAGGCCAACAGTCCGACGCATTGGCACGGTGGAAAGCCGCGTCCAGTCGATATGGCATACTGGCACATGACACCTCATGCCCACCCTCGGACTTGTACCTTGGGGACAACTTCAAGGAGTGATCAAAGATGACGGGGGGCGTTCGGGACAGGGAAGACGGATGAGCTGTCGTTACAGCGTCTTCGGCGGGTGTGCCAGGAGGACGGAGGAAGCGACGATGTATTCGGACAAGCCTTCCGTCATTTGTATGGATGAGATGCATGAATCTCCACGATTATAGCCGTTTGTGGCACCAGGACTAGGGCTTTACATCCGGATAAGCTGAGAAGTGGAGTGCTGACGTGTTGGAACACTTCAACCGTTAAAGAGTATGTGCGTCCGTAATGCTCAATGGTAGCTGAAAATATGCCAACTGGACCCACAAAAATACTGTTGGCTCCTACAACGTCAATTTTGTAAGGTGAAAGAGCGGATGTAGCCGGGGACCGTTTGAGGAAGTTGTTGTGGCTAATGGCGTTAACTTCGGATCCAGTGTCGGGTAGCCACTTAATCTGACAGGCATAACCGTTGACGGTTGTTGTTAGTGGTAGAGTCTGGGCTCCAGCGTTGAGAAGGTCAGTGTTGTTCAGCATCGTTGTGGCTGGAGGAGGCGTTGCAGGTCTTCCTTGTTGCTGCCGTTCCTCCTGTTTCTTTATGAAACAGTTTCGTGAAGTGGCCTTGTATAAGTGATCACAGGTCATCACTGCTGCTGGACATGCCTGTCTTAAATGTCGGGGATGTTTGCCACACCACCAATAGATATCCTCTTTGGTAGTGTTGTGATGATAGTGTTGTTGTTCCTGCTGTTTTTTGTTGCCGGATTTCTTGTTGCCGGAAGACGCTCGAGTGTGTTTCACTTTGCACTGTTCGGTGAGTAAGCGACGCTGCATTTCTTTGTTGAGGCAGGCGTTATCCAACATTTTTAATACAACTCCTTTTCAAGCATATCTCCAGTATCACAGTAAGAGCTTAAAATATTTTCATTATATAAAAATACGCGTACATAATTTAATTTATTTAGGTACTTAATAATGCTACTTAAAAAAAGAAGATTTATTTCTTGCGACCATGTACATTGCAATTGCATACTTTATGTATTTTCAGAAAAATTGTTTCACTTCAAACAAATTTACTGCTGAGTAAATCTTTTTCGAACAGAAGATTTTTGCACGTTAATAATTTCGGTCTAAGGATTCAAAGTAGGGATGATATGCTTTTAAAATGTTTACAATGCAAGATTTCATTTAAAAACGGGAAGTATGCCTACTTTTACACTGTAAATGAGATCACGCGTTTTTTAAGTCCTAATCGTTATCATAATTCGAAATTTGAATAAAAAATTTGCAGTTTATTTTGTGCTCGGTTTGTTAAGAATGTACATATGCATTATATATCTTGTCTAAGAACATGTTTTAGGGAGATTTAAGTGAATACATATCATCACGTAATATTCCTACACGAAAATTTTCGACTTTATTGTCTTCATGTCATCAATCACACTTTTCTTATTTACTAACATTGTGGATACACGTACTATAGTATAGCTAAACAATCATATAAACACTTCGACATATTAGACGTGTGTACGTTAGTGTTTTACTCTACTGACCATTCTAACCTGTTATGACATCCCACTAATTATTTTCAATCATGAATCATGATTCATTCATTTTACATTTTATCTTCCGTAATAATAATACTTCGATTTTTTTCTTCAATAACTGACACACTATTTCTATGATTTCAATGTATGCCTAATAGAATGGTAATTTAACCCTAACTAACAAGCTCCGACTTCTGGTTGAATCACAAGGAGTGGAAATGCAACAGGTCAAGCCAGGTTCAATCAGTATCATTAGAAATTTTTTAAATATATTGTGTTCTACCTACTATCATATCATAAATATCTTCAAACCTTAGAATGCTGGCTGACAAAAATATATTACTACGTAAATATTTCGTAGACAAACAATCTTACATGATGCGAGCGAAATGAAGGACAAAAGTGTAGGTACATACATGCCTATATATATTTAATATTTGTATCTATTTCATAATAAATTATTTACTGATATGCCTTCAGCCAGAGACTGAAGACTAGCTGCTGAACAAAAAAATAAAAAATAAAAAACTTTGAATCAGGCACAGAAGACAACTCCCTTCATCACCATTCGTTTATTTCATGTTTCATCGTATCTTCGTGAGTTTCCTTCAGCTTCAGCTTGACGATCTGTCAGTCAGTAGGGTAGATTGGGTCTGGGTCTGGCTTGGCTGGCTGGGTAGAGAACCTATTGCTACTTTAACGATTGGTTTTTACACTATTCCCAATTCCCAATCTCCTGCGTAATTGATGCCAGAGACAAACAGATGCTTCTTGAATTTTGATTAGGCTCATAATATTTTGGGTGATATGATGTGGGATGGTGATAATGACGACGCAGAACAAATCGTCTGAAATGCATAGTAGTCGTAGTCGTATATATTTCGGCAACAATAGTCCAGGTTCAAAGTACATTATACCGCATTTTTCAATTTAGAAAATGGGAGTATACAAACTGCTTGTAATATTTAACAAAACATTTATTAAATCGTCGCCTGTCACCAGAAGCTGCATATACTAAAATATGCATACATACATATTTATATTTACAGGTAGTTGATGAGAATTTAGCTTTGAAGATTGAAAATGCATATGCATTACAGTTGAATTCTTCATTCTTGTAAGTCTAAGTACGGCTCTTTAAAATCGTTTATTCTAAATCTCTTCAAAGTTAAATTACAATTTAAGAGAACATAAACATTCTCTTGAGATTTTTTTTTCTCCTGTAATTGGATGCAGACAAATGAACATATCAACAAAAATCAAGAACCGCATTTGTTTTTTTGCCCCCTATATCTATTAAAATCGAATAATGCATAAGTAATCAAGTATTTGTTGAGTTTAATGTGTTACAGTGAGCCAAAGGTAAGTAATTTTTTTTTTGAAAAAGAAAAGCAATTATTATTTATGCGTTACAATACAATGAGACTTGTTTGTAGGTTAGTGGGTGCATCGACGTCGTCGTCGACTTTGAGGACGTAGTGCAATAGCAAACGGAGGAAGGATGGACGATCGGCCGGACGTTGCTCGTTTTAATGCCCCAGGTACAAGTAATCGTTTGTACTTTGTACACTTTTATTCTGAATATTTGCTATAAATCTGTAACTCTCAAGATAGGTACTTGTTCATGTTTACGACAATTGAATTCAAGCAGGCAAATGATGCAGGGGCCATAATAACAAACTAGAAAAGCCACACTATAAAATCCGGTATTTAAAGACGACTGCTCATATATGAAACTGAAGAAGAGCTCAACAAAAACACACAGATTTATATGGGAATCTCCTTCGTTTAATAAATGGTCCTAAGCAAAGGTAGGAAAACATGTACGGACGTGGACGGATGGTCATAAAACTTCAAGGCTAGTTTTATATGATTGAAAAAAAGAAGCAATCTTTTGCCAGAAAGAATTGAAAAAGGTTAGTGTGAAAGCGAGTCCTACAACAGCAAGTCAAATATCATCATTATCATCATCCGCGTAACTTGCTACCATATACTGATCATCATGATGATTGAAATATGAATCGCAATCTACATTTTGACATTACTTTTCAAATTTTATTTTCCATTGTTGCTACTTGATTTTATGTTTATTCTTTGTTCACTTTTTTGGTATAAAAAAAATGTCCGATATTCCTTTTAAAATGTGTCGACAGTCGTAAAGAAAATACTCTTTAAATCGGCCATAGTTTAAAACAAATTACAAGGTATAAAGTTGCGCTATGAGCTTTGAAACGCCTAGAGCAGAAGATTTGCGTGGCAGAAAAATAATGAACATTTAGTATTTCTTCTTTAACTAATGGTTTTACTAATGTACACAGTTTCTTGTGCATTTTAATTTATTACTCATATTCGAAACTTCACACCAATATTTGGCGTTTATGCACGTGTCGCACTGCCTAAAATCTTTGGGAAAAACATACGAAACCATGCTTGCGACTTCACTAAATAAATTATTGCCAATTATCAATAATGCTCTCTGCAAATAGTTCACATATGTTTGCCAAAATCAAACTGTAATAGTACTAAAGTTTGTTTTGCGATAACGAAGTGAATTTATTTGTAAATATGCTTGAGTGAGATTATAAAAATGACATTTAATATTTTACGGCTTAGACTATAATATAAAATAACGTATTATTACCGTATCGTATCTTCGTAATGATATTTACCTGTTCTTCTCATCTTGTAAACTGATATAATAATAAGTAGGGATGATGCTTTTAACAACAATATGAGTAAACCCTTCCGCGTAGTATAGCAATATAAGTAATAACGAAAACATATTTTCTTGCAGTGGATCAGCTTAACAAGGTTCCCAAAAATGTGTTATTATCTTGCTTGTTCAGCTAACACGAAATACATGATGATGATGCGATGGTCTATTCCTGCATCTTAAAATGAAATGTGTTCAACTGAACTGCATCATTTTTGAAGAAGGAGAAACCAACAAAGGTGTCCTCAAAGAAAGAGATCTCTAAACACTTTGGTCGTCACATCACCATCACTTTTCTTTCCTTTTTGCTGCAGCAATAGCAATACTGAATGAATCATGCACAAAATATCTGTGCGCCTTTGCTATCAGATCTCCTCTGGCGCTTGGCGAGTAAAGAGCGAGAGCGTGCTGCTGCGTGAACAACCCTCTCATTGTTAAAATATTTTTTGTATTGTGTTTTTGCTTCTCGTTTTGTATATCACATCACACTTACGTGAGAAGTGGACTCACGAGAAACGTCTCTTGGAACATTTTATAATATACTATTAACTGTTCATGCTGTTTAATTACATGTTTGTTGGTATCGTTTTCCTGCGCAGAAAATTATAGACGCATACTTTTACCATACATGGTGGTATTGATTTCAAAAAGTTATTCTTTCTTAAGTTTTAGTGCTTGTAAAGTCGTTATACAAAAAAACAGTGCACACGCTTCCCCTCGATGTTTTCATACTTTTAAACCATTGTTTGAAATGAAACAATGATATGTCTTTAAAAAATAAATTCATAATGCATAATAATAACATATTTTTTCCATCTTAACCTACAGTGCACACAAAGACCCTTCTCTCTGCCGACAACGACAACGTTTGTTCTCTGCAAAGTTGTTCCTTTACACAAGCGAAAATATAAAATAAAACGTGCTTGCAACTTGCATTACAATCAATGACTTTGTTGTATGCAAAAATATCCCTAGCGCAGCATAATGTCGGTTCAACGTACATCTCTTGTCTCTAGTACACAGAGATAACAGTGTTCAGTGAAATGGCAAGTGACAAGGACCTTTTTTGTTCAGTTTGTGTACGTGTCTTGTAGTGTCAGTTTATCAAATTCGAAGATCAGAAAAGTAATATATATTTTTAGAGCCTTCTCATTACCAAACAATTTTATCGTTATTTTCCTTCCTGCTCGAATTATTTTGACGATATATTATACAGTCTGGGCGAGTTGCGACAATATCTAATTCAACATTTAATTGTTGACACTATTAAAATATAACGATTATTCATGGATCGTATGCTAATACGATAAAATAGCCGATATTAGAAAAGGAAAGTGTACTGTGCGTGAACCGGACACCTGCTTTTATGAGTGACGTCGACGTGATATGATATGATATAGTTAATGCAGTATTGCCGTAACCGTGAAGAAAAGACACTTATCTATTCTAACTTGAAATAGTGAGCTAAGGTGGCATTACTGAGGGGACTCTGGGTTATAATTTTAATAATCTTTTGGTACATCTGTTGACTCTGTGCCTTAGAAAGTAACAAAAAAGTTTATAGAATTTTTTAGAGCGTGTAAAATCCATTTTTATTCATTATTCAATGCTGTTGTGTTGGCACATGAAATGAAAAATTGATACATTTTATTTAACATTTTGAAAAAAAAAACGTGAGCTTTGCTATCAGTTATGGTTATGACATTAAACAAGCTATAATTTATAATGTGAAGTTGAAAGTGTGGTGCACATTTAAATGAAGATGTTACACTAAGTTTACAATAATACGGTGATGAGGCAAAAACATACCTGTTGATTGGCACAACACTATTTTGGAGTACCAGTTTCTAATGAATTGAACTGCATGCATGCCTGACAAGCGTTGTGCTTCAAATATAACTCTTGACTCGACGGAACCTTTTGCAAATTATAATAATAACTTTAGATATTAGGTGTGTTCCAGATTTCAACAACTACGTAATATGATTTAAATTGCTTGCAAGCTTATTACCAAATTACTATCAGTGTATTTTAACATTGTTACGTGTAAAAGCAATTTGTGCAGCAAAACGATTGATGATAATGAAGCGATAGTTCCTCAAAATTTATAAGCATCATTTCGGCCATAGCAGTTCAACGCATGTGGTCAAACCAATGCATGTGCACAAAGGAAGTATTTGTAGCGATATGATATGTGAATGAATGTCATATTTGCCCTAAACCTAAACATCAAAACGTCTATCTGCCATTATAATTAAAGGAAAATTTGATTTGTTATGCTTCATTAGTACAGAAAGTCTAACCTTAGAAATGCGACGACGGCAGATGACCATAAACTGTTTATGCTGTTCTTATTATAATGATCATCAATACAACTACTATAATGAGAATACCAAATTCACAGTTTGATGATGAAAGCGACAAGGAACTTGTAAACTCATAAAAACGTTATTCAGTAGTGACTGTTGACACATTTTGTTTGTGATAGTAAATTCCTTTGTGGTATATAATCAAACGTCTTGCTTGAATTGCAACAACACAAGTATTTTTATATACATGCGAAAATATAAAGAGAGTTAACATCAACACTAAATTACCATCATGTCTTGGATAGAAGACCCTGGGTTGGCCACTTACGGTGGCTTCAACATTTCCGAGCTTGATATTGACGAAGCTTGGGTTAATGTTAGTACAACTATTCAGGATACAGCATTGTGGCTGTATGAAGTTTCAACAAATTGTCACCGAGTAAGTGCTTCAAGCATGACACTTAAATACGTTATCATATTTTGAATTGTCCGAAAGTAAATTGAAAATACATGAGGGGTACTTTTTGCTATTTCTAGTGTCCATTTCAAAGAAGAGAAGAAATCAAGATTGGCCAACTTAATAAATACAAAATTAGTAGTAAATTTCCTATGAAATATAGAATAAGAATTAAGGGCAGTGAAGATTATGTCCCTGAGTTTCATGTGGAGGACAGGTAATTAGAAACGCATCAACAACAACTGTACTTGTAAGCAATGAGTGTATTTTTGTTAACCTTGTATTAAAATTGTCTTCAAATTAAATTATGTGTAGATGGAAATTGTGTGATGTCAAGTACAATTTCGAAGAATTTGGAGTCTACAATCTCAATATAGACGGAAGTCTAAAAGACCCGACTTGTTCTGTAAAAGTAGATCTGGAACCGGTTAATATTTACTATCGTAAGTAAAAATTATTTAAATTCATGCATATAAGAATGTTATTGTTATGAACGTGAGTTAAAAATATTTTGAGATGATGATGGTCATAGGCAGGATAAATCACGCATTTTTAATCTGAACCGGTTGCTTTTGAAGACTTTCTCTTTTTTACTTTGCAATATTTTATAAAAAACCTTTTAGATAGAGCGTGCATAAGGCAATATTCAAAGTATACAAATATCTATGCCACGCCACTTCTGTTCACAGTTTTTAACCCTTTTCATCTTTGTTAGGTTAGGCTTGTTGATCACTTTATATTATATACACACCTTTATAAATAAGCTGACATTTGAAAATGTACTTATATTACAAGATGACAAAACTAAAATGACATGCGGCATTAGCACATAAAGCACTACACATGCCCAACTTTTGAATTATGACACTTTACACAAGTAATGAATGAGTGGCGAAGTGCACAGATGTGCATATGTGTGATAAATCAGCAATTATAATGGTGGAAAGGAATAATATTATGCACCACTTTGTAAAGTTAGGTACGCAAAAGAAACGTAATATAATATAGGTTTAAAGTTGAAACAGTAAGCATGTTTAAATACTAAGAATAATTCTGGTTCTGACTTTTGACATAACTGTATTTTTAATTCGTTACTTTTCAACTTAATTTTAAGCAGTAGTAATTTATTTGCAGGTTGCAGATCAAAAATTATTTACCGAAATTAATTTTTATATAAATCATATTTACATGAATGCATGCCACTACACCAGTTTTTATGCATGTAGGTATACAAATATGCAAAGGTTTTAGTCCTTCTGATTCTCATATTTCAAATAATACTTTTGATAGATTATCTGTCAGTTTGTATTTTTATAATTAGCATAGCTCTTAAAATGTCACAAAAGTTGATATGGAATAATATCCAGTCATTTAAGTAAATTTTCAAATTTCAAATCGAGTGAACCATGTTTTTTTAAATGATAAACGTTGTCAGATTATTCATTTTAATGTACAAAAGTATACGCTGATCGATGCATTGTTCTTTTTATTTATTTTTAGCTCTTCTATTAGCTTTCCTATTCTATTTCGTTCTTGCCCTTATCATTTTTGCAATCTCATCAAACCATGTCCAAACCCGATTCAAATCGCTTTTTGGAACGTCATCTTCAAGCAAATCTTCGAAATCATCGTCGCTTGGATCCACAGTGGAAACAAATGTGGGAAACGGTTCCGCAGAGCCAGTAATTTCTCCACCGATTATTGTTAACAATGGTGGTCTAAACCGACGCTCTAGCTCTATTGCTGGAAGTATAACAACCTTGAATCATAATGGGAATGGTCATTATCTATCCCATCCGTATGCAATTTCGCCTCACAGTCCAATCACAGAAGTATCGATTTCAAGTAAGTTACATTTTCTATCATTTTGTATTTCTTCCTTATATATATTGGCTTCGTAATTAGTAAGTTTGTTGTAGATTAGAGCAGAGCCAATTAGTTTAAATGGGAATCAATGTTTCAATTTAGTTCTAGTATGGTGTAAATTTGAAGTTTGAGGATGCAAAAGTAGTAATATCAAATTTAATTGAAGCGACAAACAGTACAACTTGTATGTAATGTAGCATAACAATATATTAATGTGCTACGTTTACACGAATGAAGAACGGGACAAGGTAAAATCATTGCCCTTTCAATTTCTACGAATGTTCAAACTAAAAGTTTACTGATATGAAGTTCAGGCAAGGTGTGGTACCTGATTTACAAGGGTTTAGCTTTAGTATTTTAATTTTAACAAGACGAGAACAAAAAATCAGCTTAAAAATCGATTTAAGGGTCAAAACATTCAAGGGTAAGATATATCGTCAGTATCAATCAATATTGACTTTACATCCTTGAATGCATGCTTTCGATTTATGAACGTGATACATGATGCATTCGGATGTTTAGAAACAAACTGTAACTATAATACTTATAATGTTGAATATTTGTAAGAATCGCAATTTTTCACGAATGAATAGTGTTTTATAAATTAAATTCACTGAGGCAAGTCATGAATCAGCAGTTTGTTTCTTGAGAAAATGCAATTAGCTGCCAAGTATTTGGTACTTGGTACAAGTACAACATTCGACCCGATCACTGCAGTGTGATCCTGAAAAAAGTTGAATAGAATACAGGATTTCACAGCAAAATGATTTTGATTTAAATTAATTGTCATTCAAATCGACAATTTACTTCCCTTCCTCGTAACAAAAAGAACGTGACATTGCTCGCATTACAAAAACACTCAAATCGTAATCATTACTACACCTTTTGATGCACCCGTTGCGTTGCGAGTCTCAACTCGAGATTTAAAAAAAATAATCTAGATGACTTTGCTCTTAGTTCAATGTTTAATCTACCATTAAGAGCAATGAATGCTTTACCATGCGTGTACACTAATTTATTTTACAAAATCGTTGCAATTTTTTTTAGCAATATCATCAACACCGACATCAACTGTCGGGATCCAGCAGGTATCTCATTATGCCCCAGGAGGATGTAAAGAGTCTGAACAAATTGAGTCACCTTCGGTCACAGTAGCTAGACCTGGCTCTGAGGTAGGAAGCAACTACAGCAATGTTAACCACCACGATGACGATGTGCAACACCTTCCACAATGTCACATACAGCGACAGCAACAACTTCAGTCCCAATCTTCGTTACAAAATCATCAGTCATCACAGACACAACCACAACAGCAGTCGAGACAACAAAGGACACGATTACGATCGTTGGATACTTTCAGAGGGTTGGTATTTACTATTTTACTATTAATTTTTAGAGTTTATCGATGTGAAGCATACAAATTGCTTTAGCACTACTTCCACTTGTCATTTACTAAATTTATAGCGAGAAATATTTCAATCAAGAATATCCAACGCGAAGAAAATTATCCTGAATCATTTGTATTTATAGCGGCCAAATAACTTTCTGACAGGCTATAATGTTGCAATGTAAAATTACTATTCTCGCTTTTCAATAGACGCATACAATGGACGATGAAAGAAAATATCAAAGATAATAATTGTTGCACATTTTTATTTTGCTAATCCTTGGCTTGGCTAATGTTGTTGGCAGTTGATAGCTGTCAGAAGCAACGATAAATCAGTATAGCTATTTTATTATGATACATAACTGACCTTCAACTATAAGCGTTGTTCACAAAAACAAAATAGAGATTACCAGTGTAGTGTACTATATAAGCCCTCTGATTTGTGCTAATGTAGTTCAATTAAAATTGGATTATTATTTAACCTGCAATATCATGTCATTTACTATTACAAGAAGTAGCATTTCAGTAGCTCTGATTGATTTCAAGATAAGTTGTTATCGTACTGAAAGAAACAATAGACAAACTTAAGTTTTAGTTAGAGAGCACGAAATCTTATGAATGAAAAGTGTGAAAATACTATTTTGAGATTTTGCATACTCTGTTTAGTTTCGCATGCGATTGCTCAGCAAAAATTCCAAATGATTGGATTGACGATGTACCAAAATTCAAATCAGTATTACTCATACTACTTGTTGTCTTTGAAATAAAAAGCCTTGCGGCTAGCGCGAGCACATCAACTCGACGCTGCGCTGTATAAGTTTTAAACATAAGAACAAAGCTCTGCACTTGGAGTCTCATAGAAAGTGTACGTTTTTAATGCAAGCAGGATGTCGGACATAGCCTTTTTGGAGAATGATATATGAACGTGAATTTGATATCGATCTTGTAAACAATTACACGACATAACCATTTTCGTAATCAATCGCCACAGCATGGAATGGGATGCGGTATAAGAAGGATGAATTGATTTCGTAGAGTTGAATCTTAGGCTTACAGATAGCAATAGTGCTTTATAAAAAAGTAGGTATTTATAGTACAATACTTAAAATAGGTGGGAAAACCCAGTGGATATCGAGTGAAAGATCAAATTTTAAAAGCGATGACAAAATAAGAAATTTCATCAAT
>JAQFZH010003969.1:0-12816 GCA_034695485.1 Entomobrya nivalis | reverse complement strand
GATAGGAAATATGATGGAAAATTTGTTGGACACAGTTTTGATGTTTGACATATCGGCTTGAGGGTCATCTACAACAGCACCAAAAATCCTTCTTCAAAATAATTATGCTGCACGTTCTGCACCCTAAACCATAATGGTTTACCTCCTAATTATTTTCGTGATGGAAGATGGTGACACATCGTGCATGATAATTGTTTCGTAGATAGCTCTGTAGCAATAAAATAATCCATGTCCAAATAACATTTATTAAATATACTGTGAAACGTAGCATAAATCAAAAGGTTATTTAGTAAAGTATCTAATATTTGATGAAACAAGATGATGATTTTGATTTGCGAGTTAGCCTCCTTTGGCCTTATTTTAAATTTATAATTACCTAAATAACATGTTAAAATATGAAAACTAAGTTAATTACGCAAATGACCGATAGAATGAAGACATTAAGCGATTTAGAGGAAAACAGCTATTACGTTACGTAAGTACAGACTTTTGAAAAACCTCTGTAAATTTTTTCCCGTTTATTTTTGAAACATTCATTGAATTAAAGTACAGGAAATATGCTCAGTTATACTAATAAATACTAAAACTCGTGCAAAGGGTAAAATTACTTCAAAGTACAATCTCAAGGATTTGTGCATTTGGCCATCAAAATAAGGTCACGCTTTAAAAGTTCAAACCAGCAATACTAAACTATCATGAAAATGCTATTTGATTTAAACACCGTTTAATGTTAGCTAAAGGTTAACATAATTAAAATACTTTAAAAAAATTCAAGGATCTCCACGTCCTGCGATCCGATGAAAGACTATCTTTTGCAAACCATTCCAACTTATACTGGCAGCAAACTATCAACGATATTATATTTGAACTATTCACTATAAACGAGCATTTATGCAATAATCATTTTGGAAATGAATAACAAAGTTTAAAATTAATTCAGTCATAAAAGCATATTTGCTCTTAAGTCAAAAGTCAACTAACATACTGCACTCTGCTAAGCCATTCTACATGAACTACTATTTTCTAATTGGTAATTTGAAGTCTGGTAATAGGGTTAAAACTGTTATTTTACAACTTAAAACATTGATTTTTTAAAATTTCGCTTTATTTATTGTGTTAATCTTTATATCGGAATTTATAATGGAATTAAAATTTGATACATGTATTAATTAAAGAATAGCTTTCGTTGATCTGTCTATCTGAACACCAAAAAATTACATCATTCTTTTACAAGAGACAATACTGTAAGAACAGGAAAATATTTTAGATTATTTAAATATAAGTTGATTTTATTATATTGCCATATAAACAACAATGTTGACAAAACATCAGGAACTAACTTTCAAAGTGATGCGATTCGCGTACGGTTACCTGGAAGAAGTTCCAATAAAATGGAACTCAAAAACTCAACAATTATCCGTAAACACTAAACGCCGTAAATGGGTGAAATGGATCTTAGGAAACAGTTTCGTGTTTTGTTTATGGCTAACGTGCGTTTACACTTTGGCAACGCAACCATTCTTGAAACGTCAAAATTTAAGTGTAATAAATCTCTGCTTACTAAGATCAGGATTTGTTGCTTTTACTGCGGCATTATTTGGATCCTATGGAGTTTTTGCATTACGACATAACCTTTACTCTTCTGCCGTAAACGAGTTCATTCAACTTGAAATCAAAACACATCAAAGTAAACTATCCAAATTTTGGTCTGAATTTTGAATAATAGTCACTTATATAGTTTAATCTTTTTTTCTTACAAATACAGAATACAATGCCAGCTTACTAAGCCATAACCGTAAAATAACAAATGCGGATTTTGTAATGCTAGCTGGTCAGTCAGCTACTGGGTTACCCTTCCTGATTTACTTCATTTGCATTTTGATGAATCTCGATGGCCCTTACTGGGTACTAGAAGACTTCGTTTCGAAGCCGGAATACAGAAACGTTTCAAGCATACTGATTTTAATTGTCATTCGATCATGTTTCCTCCTTCCTGGTTTCTGCGAAACATCTCGAGCCCTTAATTTCGGTGCATGTGGAAGTTTAGCTAGCTTTATTTATATGAAGGATTTAATAAATACATTAACATTTAGAATTGATAACACATCGGATTTCTTTAGATATTACGCTCAGCTGTATATATTAAGCAATGTTCTAGGATTAGGTTTTCAGAGAGCATGTTTCGTGGCTCTTTCCGGTCTGTATTTTTTCTTCATTCAAACACTGTGGATTTTGGTTCGTGGATATGGTCACGTTGACCCTGCAGTTTATTTAGTTTTTATAATGATGGCCATTCCTGTCGTTACTGGTCAAATGGTTTTATATCCAATTATTTCTCTAACAGGCGAATTGATTGCAGCATTGCCAATCAAAAAGCTCCAACAAATGAAAGTTAGTTATAGTTTATCAAAGTCACATCAAAATAAAGCAAATTTAAAGAGAGCAATGGCATTGCAGCCAATCAAATTTTGTTATGGTAGTTACTATCCAATGGGAAAACGCTTTTCGCGGAATGTAGTAGGAAACATGATGGAAAATTTATTGGATGCAATTTTAATGTTTAAAATATCGGGTTAAATATCCTAAGCTAAAGCATGGATCAATGTACTTAAAATACACATTAATGTACACTGTAAAAATGTAATCATACTCGACATTAGTTCTTCTGAATCTATGAAGATAATTAGCTGAAACTTAACGTAAAATACTACAAACATTAGGATTTTATTATTGTTTGGCTGATTAAAATTATATTATTCAATGTTTACATAAACGTTTGCTCTAAGATATAAATAATATTACAACTAAAATTGAATTAAGTCATGATTATTTCCGTATTAAAAACTTATGTATTATCCATACTACAAATATCAATCAGGTTTGCAAGCGATTGAAGCTTTAGTTTACCATTTTGGTTTCTTATGTTTTATGTTCAAAAATTTGCCAAAAAATATGGCTTAAGTTAGTTGAGTATAGACAAATGTCTTCAGCTGTAAGTTTTAGTTTCAAATGATTCTTATTTTAATCGATCGATTGATCTTCGTGTTCAGTTGTACTTAGATTGTTGTAGAAAACTAATATAAACGTGTACGTGGAATTTAACGTTTATAAATGGGTCAACAACATTCTTTGTTTGTTCGAAACTTTATTCATATTGTATAAACATACATTAATCATAAGAAGTTACTATTAGGTAAATGAAAATGCTTACCTTGATTATTTTTCAAAACTTCAGTTTAGACGGATTAGCCAAATTATGTAACTTTGCAAGGTTCAATTGCGAAAAGGTATTTACTGTAAGAATCTTTATGATAAATTTACTAATAAATGTGCTCAGAGCTACTGTCAAAGGTTAAACTTAATGAGACACGTGAACAAGTCTCAAGGGTTTGTACATTTAACCATCAAAGAAGGTTGCAAATAAGTATTACGAACCACTCTAAATACTAGAAAGAACATGCTATTGACAACCTACTTATTAAATTGCTCACCCAAAACAATTGTTTTCTAAAAGGATTCATGGTACAAAGGATTTTATACTGAACTAATATCAAACTTTAACAAATTGATTTTACCTTATAGCCACATTTTCTATCAATTCTGCTTAAAGTCTGTTCCGTTATAAAATAGTGCTTCAAATTGCTACTTTTAAATCCGCTGAACAAAATTCCACGGTTTTAGAAATGAACACAATTTTGTGACCTAAACTTTAAATTAAAGTTATACAGAAATTAAATTGTGATAAGATAAGTAGGACTAGAAGCTATCTACACGTGGATACAGTTCTTTTTCTGTTTACATCTCAATTGAACACATCAAAAATATTGCGATACAAGTAAAAATGCTGACAAAACATCAAGAACTTCTGTTTAAATTGATGCGTTTCACGTACAGCTACTTGGAAGAAGTTCCAATTAAATGGAACCCCAAAACAAAACAAATATCCCCAAATGTGGAAACCAGAAAATGGGTTAAGTGGATCATCATGAATATTTTCGTGTTCGTTTTATGGTTAACCTGTGTCTATACTTTAGCAACACAACCATTCTTGAAACGTAATACCTTTAGTAAATTACATTTCTCCTTACTAATAACAGAGCTTTATAGTTTAACTGCGGCTTTAGTTGCATCATACGGAGTGTTTGCGTTGAGGCACAATCTATACTCGTCTGGAGTAAACGAGTTTATTCATCTTGAAATTAAAATGTTCCAAAGTAAATGAGCACAAAAATATATTTGAGTGAATTTTTACAAACGTTACATCATAATTTAACATTGTCTTACATTTATCTTTTCAGAATACAACCCCAGCTTGCTAAGCAATCAGCGTAAGATAACGAGGGCCGATTTTTTTCTGTCGTGTGCTCAGTCAGGTAATGGGCTAGTATTCCTCATTTATTTCATTTGCTTTTTCATGGATCTCGATGGAACTTACTGGGTACTTGAAGACCTCGTTTCTAAACCAGAATACAGAAGTATTTCGACAATAGTTGTTTTGATTACCGTTCGATCGTTTCTTCTTCTTCCTGGGCTTTGCGAAGGATGTCGAGCACTTAATTTTAGTCCTTGTGCCGGTTTATCCACACTAACATACATAAGGGATGTCTTCAGTACTTTGACATTTAAAGTCACAAACACATCGGATTTCTTTAGATATTACTCTCAGCTTTACATATTAGGTAATATACTACGTGTAGGATAAGAGAGGTATTGTCTGATATTACTATCGAGTTTGTATTTTTTCTTTGTTCAATCATTGTGGATGTTAGTACGAGGCTACGGACATGTAGATGTGGTATTTTATTTGTTTTATATTATACTGGCCACTATGGTAGTGATTGGTCAATTGATTTTGTATCCAATGATTTCTCAAGCAGGTGAACTAATTGCATCTTTGCCAAACTCAAGGCTTCAACAAATCAAAATTAGATATGTCTCTAGAAAGTCATATCAAAAGAATGCGGATTTAAAGAAAGCAATAGCATTGCAACCGGTCAAATTTTGTTATGGTAGCTACTATCCAATGGGCAAAGGTTTTTGCAGGAATGTGGAGGAAATATAACGGAAAACCTATTGACTTTAATTTTAATGTTTGACATGTCGGCTTAACAAGTTTGAGCTATGTATCTGTGCTAGTGTACTTATGAAAGATGAGGTTTAGACTACGTACGTAGGGCGTTCCAATAGTATCGGACCAAAGAAATTTTCATATATCTAACCGTGTTGTTGATCTATTGACCAGATTTGTGTAGGATTATATCACCAAGGGTCTAACTTAAGGACATAGACCATAAGCTAGTTATAGTGATAGTTGTTGCTAGTGAAAAGCGTTTTCGAATGATATGGACCATGCCATATGTTTAAAGTTGCAAACTTTGATCCGGAATTCTTACTTTCTGAGTTAACCTTGACCAAAAGGGAAATATTATTCGTAATCAACTCAAAGAGAGCTTTCGATTGTGTTATTCAATTGTACGCTTTGAACAGGTTGAAAAACTTCGACTTTGACCTTTGGGTTTGATCTAGGGACTAAAAATCAATAGGGGTTTTCGCCCCTCACCAAAGTGACCTACAAGCTAATTTTTAACGAAATCGGTCAACGCGTTCTTGAGTTATCGTGCAGACGGACGGACAAACACGATAAAGTCTATATTAGCGTAGCTTCGCTATCAGATATGTAATAAATGTTTTAGTATGCAGTTTTGTGTGCAATGCTGTAGACTTATATTTTTTAGTGAAAATTTATGGTTTGATATGCACGAATATGCTAAAATAGTATGTACCAATGTTTATTTTCAGCCCACATAAAACATACAATTATCCTTTAAAACTTTTAATCACTTTTGTTTTGGTATAGATGGAATTTTAAATCATATTTCGATATCATAAAAGTCGTAGGGTGGCTGTGTAAAAAGTTGCTGATGCAAGATAACATTTAAAAAGTTTATTGATACGCAAGAAGGCGAGTTTTATCAAATAGCTTAATTACATAAAGATCATCATTATAATGGAGAAAAACTCGTTTGAATACGAAAACGATTAATATAATGTATCTGTTAAACGAGTTAAACATAAAAATCAACTTTAATGTTACATACGTACAATATTTTAAGAAACAATAAACGCTATTACCCAAAGGTCTTAAACTTCCCAAACATCATCAGTTCGAAACGTTTGTTTATTTCCAAGGAAATGTGATTAGACATACTAATAAAGACTATAATTCAAAACTTCGCAAAGGTTAAACAAAATAGTGAACATGAAAATATCTGAAGGATCCATACATCCGGCCATACCAAGTATGGTTAACGCATTAATCATATGACCTGATAAAAATCCTAGTGATAGCATTATCAAGAAAATGCTACTCAAAATGTACACTGAACACGAATATATATGAGTAGTCATTTTTATGGTTATAAGAAATGGATTTAATAATTTAAGCTCGAATTCTCGATAACTAGCAGTTCTCTTTTACACGAGCATGACCAAAAACGAAAACAGAAATTTCAGTCACATTACTAAGGTCTTGAAATAATAAGTTGACCAAAGGTTAATGTTAATGAGGTACATTAAACATCTCAAGGATCTGTACATCCCGCCACCCAATGAAATTTGATTCAAAGTCATGCTATTGGAATCTAACACCAAACACATATATTCAGGCAAAGGCTTCAAATTTAATAGAATTTCAAAACTGAGCGAATATAGATGTTTGCAAAAATAAGCTTAAGGCAGTTTTAAAACTTAATGGCATTTTGAAGTCCAGCAAGCAAGTTAAATTTCAGATTTCAGGTTGAACATAGTTTTGACTTTATTTAGAGAGACCCAAACAGAGAAAATTAATTTAGTCATATTAAGAAGATACAAATATTCACACAATAATACAATTGCAAGTATTTAAACTCTGATTACTTTGTCTCTACTGTTCCTTAAGCGACAATGTTGACAAAAAATCAAGAACTCTCTTTCCAGGTGATGCGTTACACATACGCCTACCTGGACGAAATTCCAATCAAATGGAACTCAAAACTTCAAAAAGTATCCGTAAACACTGAAAACCGTAAATGGGTGAAGTGGAGCATTGGAAACACTATGGTGTTTATTTTATGGCTAACCGCCGTTTATACGTTAGCAACACAACCCTACTTGAAACGCCAAAGCTTTAATGTAATACATTTCTCCTCAATAATGAACGAAATTTTCGCTACCAGTGCCACTTTATTTGCATCGTATGGAGTGTTTGCGTTAAGACACAATCTATACTCGTCTGCAGTAAATGAGTTTATTCAACTTGAAATTAAAATATATCAAAGTAATCGATAACGATAAACTTTGGCTTAAATTTTGTTTATTTTGCACTCTTTTTAATAATTTTCCAATTTCCCCTTTTCAGAACACAACCCCAGCTTGTTAAATCAGCAGCGTAAAATAACTGCTGTGGAATTTTTGATGTTGTTAACTCAAACAACTAATGGGGTAGCATTCATTGCTTATTTCGCATGTATTTTTATGGATCTCGATGGAACTTACTGGGTAATGGAGGACCTGGCTTCTAAACCAGAATACAGAAGCATTTCGACAATATTGCTTCTACTTTTCGTTCGGTCTTTTTTTCTTCTTCCTGGAACGTGCGAAACATTTCGAGCAATCAACTTTAGCGGTTGTTCCGGCTTTGCCACACTAACATGTATTAAAAATATTTTTATTGCTTTGACGTTTAGAGTCGCAAACCCATCGGATTTCTTTAGATATTACTCTCAGCTTTACATAATAAGTAATGTATTACGTTTAGCAATGGAGAGATTTTGTTTGGTAATAATTTCTTATGCCTACTTTTTCTTTATTCAGTCGTTGTGGATTTTAGTTCGTGGCTACGGACATGTTCCCCCTGTGTTTTATTTCTATTATGTCATGGTAGCTATTCTATCAGTAGTTGGTCAGTTGATTTTATATCCTATGATTTCTCTAACAGGTGAGCTAATTGCATCATTGCCACAAACGTGGCTTCAGCGAATACAAATGAGTTATTGTTTCTCTAGGTCATATCAAAATAAGGTAATCCTAAAGAGAGCAATGGCATTGCAACCAATCAAATTTTGTTATGGTAGTTACTATTCATTGGGGAAAAGTTTTTCTAGGAATGTAGTAGGAAACATGGTGGAAAATTTATTGGATGCAATTTTAATGTTTGATATATCTGGTTGAAAGGCATTAGCTGTGATGTGGACCAAATATACTTATTTTTATAACAAAAAACTCGCTTGAACGAGGAAGTGATAATTAAATGAAAATCATTATATGAGAAAACTTGAATATGGAACAATTTGCTTTAATTTAATCTTTGAATATATTTTTTTCATATCAGCATTTCTTGCCGTACAAAAATGATCAATAAGAAAAGTTTTTTATTCACCGGAACATGTGCCCGGACAAATTAACGAAACCTTTTATTCATAACTTGGTAAAGGTTAATGGAAATAAGGTACATAAAAAATCTCAAGGATTTTTACATCCGGCCATCAAAAGAAAGGTTACGCTCTAATATTATAAATCCACGCAAGTCCTAGTGATAACTTTATCAAGAAAATGCTATTCAAATTATACACTGAAGACGAATATATATATGTATAGATTACTAAGGTATTTAATTGGGAAGTTGGCAAAAGGTTAAAATTAATAAAATACATTTAAAATTTCAAGGATCTGTACATCCTGCCACGCAATGAAAATTTAAAGTCATATGCTAAATAGAAATATTCAGGCGACCAAAATATATATTCGATAGCAATTTCAACCCTGAGCGAACATCGAAATTTAGGAAAAGAATTTCCCTTAATTGGTTTATAAACTTACCGGTAACTAAAGAATTTGAAAGCAAAGCATTATTGTAAATCATACGTATTGTATCACTTTATTTAGAGTGAATTCCGTTTGTATTTCTACGTTTAACTAACACATAAAAGTACTTTCATCTTCTGGAGAAGATATAATATTCAAACCATTATACAACCACGAATATTTCAACTCAGTGTCAGTCTACATAATAACCACTGCAATTTAATACAAATGTTAAAAACACAAATTGTTTGAAAACCCCGGGTATAATTTTCCCAAATATTTTGTAAACCAGTCGTTGTAGAAATTTCCAATTCCAAATAAGTATCAGCTAATACCGATCATTATTTATTTACTAGTAAATGTGCCCAGATATACCAATTAACAGACTTTAATTTATAAATCATTTAAGCGTAATGTTAATGTGGTACATCAAACCATTTCAAGGATTTGTACATCCGGCGATTCAACAAAATTGTAAGTATAATAAGATAAACGCTTGTAAAAAAAACCTCCGTTTAAATCCCACCATACATTTCAGACTTTTTAAATTAGTAAGGTTTCAATTTCAAAAAATTAATAGAGAAGAATAGAGAACGTTTATCTTTTTTTAATTTAACAGGAAACGTGCGCAGACGAATAATGACCTACATATAACGACCATAATTCATAATTTTCTTAAGGTTGAAGTTAATAACTTGGATTAAAAAATTTCAAGGATTTGCACGTCCTGCCATTCAAGGAATTTTTCCGTGTATTAAAGCCAAGCCGAATCCTGGAGTTAATATACGTTCACGAACGTTCTTATTAAATTACTTATCCAACAAGAATGCTTATCCAAAAATGGTAGTTGCAAAGCATTTTGCACTGAACAAACATTAAATTTTAAAAAATCGAATTCAGTGTATCCTCCATTGAGACCATTTTGATCCGATGTTCGGTAGCCTAGTAGTCGAGAAGATATAACATAACTTTTTTTGTGAATTGGATACAAATTGAAAGAAAAAATTGAAGCCAGGTATAGTTGTTTAAACTGTTGTTTTGAAGCATATTAAAAATATTGCTGTATTTCAACAGAATATTGCATTACTGATGGTCGTTTAAAACATTAAGTATTTATATTTGGATTTAGCAAAAATTTATACTTTGGTTTAATTTGGACATTAGCTATCATCCTTCAGAAAGCTGCAAAGTTACTTTCGTCTTCTATTAATAAATCTACTTACAAAAATATTGTCATACAAATAACAATGTTGACAAAGCATCAAGAACTCACCTTCCAGGTGATGCGTTTCATGTTCGGCTATTTGGAAGAAATTCCAATCAAATGGAACCCAAAAACTAAACAAATATCTGCAAACACTGAACGCCCTAAATGGGCGAAATGGATCATTGGAAACATTTTTGTGTTTATTTTATGGTTAACCAGTGTCTACACGTTAGCCACGCAGCTGTTCCTCAAACGACCAAACTTTAATGTATTACATTTCTCCTTACTAATGACAGAAATTACTAACACAGCAGCTTTATTTGGATCTTACGGTGTTTTTGCATTAAGATGTAATCTATACTCGTCTGCAGTAAACGAGTTTACCCAACTTGAAATTAAAATTTTCCAAAGTAAGTGATAACGACAAACATAAGCTTACATTTTTAATACGTTTCATTATTTTTTAACAATTTTACATTTCCCACTTTCTAGAATACAACGCCAGCTTGTTAAGCCAGCAACGTAAAATAACTGCTACTGATTGTTTCATGTTACTCAATCAGTCCGCTAATGGTGCAGCATTCCTGATTTATTTAATTTGCATTTTTATGAATCTCGATGGAACCTACTGGATACTAGAAGACCTCGTTTCTAAACCGGAGTACAGAAATTTTTCAACCATACTGCTTTTACTTTTGATTAGAACAATTATTCTTTTACCAGGGCTTTGCGAAGCATGTAGGACACTGGATTTATGTTGTTTTGCCGGTTTAGCCACGCTCATATATATTAAGGATCTCTTAAACACTTTGACATTTAGAGTCTCAAACACAACGGATTTCTTTAAATATTACACTCAGCTTTACATATTAAGCAATACATTAAGTATAGCATTGGAAAGATTTTGTTTTGTGATAATTACGGAAGCATATTTTTTCTCTATTCAATCATTGTGGATACTAATACGTGGCTTCGGACATGTAGCTCCTGCCTTTTATTTCTTTTACATCATAATTGCTATTCTAGTAGTGATTGGTCAGTCGATTTGGTATTCAATGGTTTCTCAAACAGGTGAGCTAATTGCATCATTGCCAAAAATAAGGCTTCAACAAATCAAAACTAGATATTGCCTTTGTGGGTCATATCAAAACAGAGTAAACTTAAAGAAAGCAATGGCATTGCAACCAATCAAATTTTGTTATGGTAGTTACTATCCAATGGGAAAAAACTTTTTTAGAAATCTGATAGGAAATATGATGGAAAACTTGTTGGATATAAATTTAATGTTTGATATATCTGGGTGAATGGTAGCAACCAGATATTTTGGTTAATGTATGTATAATTCTTCATTTAGACAGGGACTTGTTACTTCTTATATAATTTTTATATTTTCAACATGCCACAATATAGTATATATTATGAATATATCCTATTTTAAAGTTAACAATGCTCTAAACGTACCTCTTTCCACACCTTTAAAATAATTAAGTACATTCATTCTCCCAACCACAAACTGCTTCCCGTAAGAAAACCATATCAACTGACAACTTTTTTGAAACTTTTTCATTAACTTATTTTGATCCCTAAATCCCCAGTTGTGTCTTTTCCACGACCCCATTGTCTTACTTCCGCCTACATAATAAAGACAACCCATCTGAAGAAACGATGACCAATATCCCAAACAAAGTATATCACCAATAACCATGGGAGCCTTTGTAATGAATTGCAACACATTCCAAAATCTTATCAACACAAATGTTAAATATATTCCACTAGCCATACATATTGCGTTAGCCACCATAACATAAAACCCCAGCATGCTCACAATCATGGCTTGTTGATGCACAATTTGAAAGCCTCTATAGTACAATCTAACATTCTGCGAGTTTCTAAATGATATGTTAGTTATTTATATACTTAGGTTTGCCCACCCGAAGTTCCTGACATATCATCAAATACATATAGAATGCATATACAATAATTGGGATACCTATGGTATTAATGCTAGCAAGCAAAACTGAATAGATGTAAACGTGATAGGCAATCACAGCTATGGCAATAGGGAAGATAAAGAATTTTTTGGGCATTAAACCTCCAAGATGAATAACACCTTGAGGGTTCCAAATCCAATATATTATGGCAAATGTGTAAAGCATCATGCAGCATAGGTTGAATATTAGAAGAGTTAGGTCCAGTAATATAAACTTTCCACCGGCAGTGGTCGCGTTGAAATTTGGCATATGAATCGCTAAAAATATAAATATTTGTTATGTATTTAGTTAATAGAATATAATATATTTAAATATTATGATTGATAAGGTGAAATTTTATCTCCTCTTTTATTTAATCTGTATATTTCAGACATTGAGTCATATTTAAACTCGACAGGTATTTTTGGAGCGAAAGTATCACATAATTTCCAACTGCAATTATTATCTTTTGCTGATGACATGACTATATTTTCTACGACACCGGGAGAATTACAGCGGAAAATTGATTGCTTGCATACGTACTTTGATAAGCTGTCACTCCAGGTAAATGTAGATAAAACAAAGATAATGATCTTTCACAAAGGTGGAAATATCGGCAGGGTTCCAAAGTTTACGTACGGCTTAGATAGAGAGATAGAGATTGTAAAAAAGTATACCTATTTAGGAGTCCCATTTCACGCATCTGGTGTATTTACAAAAACGAGTAAATATTTTACCGACAAAGGAACAGCAGCTACTTCAAGTGTATGGAAAATTATTTCTCAAGGCAAAATAAAA
>JAQFZH010003968.1:0-12818 GCA_034695485.1 Entomobrya nivalis | reverse complement strand
GTATTGGGATCAAACTTTGTCAAATGACCATGGTCCAAAACTCGATAGTTTTGGAAATATGGGTGTTTTAATTTTTTTGTGTTTTTGAATGTTTTTTGTAGTTTTGTGTATTTATTATTTTTTTAGTATTCTTTGTGTATTTGCCGGCGAAGCCGGCGCCTTTTTTAATTGTCTTCGTGCGTTATCTGTCACAGGTGTTTTACCTGTTTTATTTATTATGATTTCCCTCCTTTTTGATGGAAATAACTTGAAGAAATGTAGTCAACAATTTACAAATATGTTTCAATATTGATATGTAACTGGGTTACTTTAATATTGAAAACTTAATGAGACAAGTTAATTAACGAGAGTTACAACTCTTTCTCTGGTAATGTTTTATTATATTGTGTTAATTTTGTTATGATAACAATTGGTTATATTAGATCTTCTTAAACATGGTATGTTTGCTAACAAAAACAAACCACTGATACTTGTCTGGATCGATTTCATTAGATAATAACAACAGATATTACTACAACAATTTTGCTGACAAACCAAAGTAAATATAAACTACCTGTCTAAATATTGTTTGACCAACAAGACACACTTAACAACTAAATTGCGAAACATATATCGTTCAATAAACAAGTGTATATGAATGATTGATAATCAAAAGGAAAGCTTTGAATTCCAAAGCCAATAATGACAAACATTTATTTGATAATACAAGATATATCGAAATGAGATGGGTTAATTCTGTAAAGTATGTGATCAACGGCATAGCTCTGTGGATATTGTCAACAGCAAAAGGGTATCCGAATGTTTCAAATAGTGACATTTAATGCTGCCTAAGTTGTTTTCTTAAAGAAATATCTGCTGACTAAACAGAAAGTTAAAGCTATCTCACGCAGTGGCATAACCATGTAACAGTTCATATATTTAGACTATTTATAAAATAGAAGCTTCTAATCATTGGGGGTAAACATGTATTGGTCTGGGAAATCATAACTTCAATATTACCTTACAAAAAATAAATCCTTGTTTGAGCCAAAAAATAATCTCATATGTTAATATTTATAAATTATATATACATAGTAAAATAAAAAGAACTATTTTAATTGCTATTCCAAAATACGGATATTACCTATTATTTTGGAACTAATTTTGTAGACTTTAAGTTTAACAATTGTTTTGCTCATGTGAAGTGTACCAAAATTTGTAAAGTGGATTTCCTTCAATTGGTAGTTTTGACAACTGATGTTTTTTTAAATCCGAATTTTTAATCATCATTTTTCTAGTTTTAAAACATTGCTAAAAATCAAGAGGTATTGATCAATTTTTCAACATTAATATCTTCAAAATGGATGTTTAATTTAAACTTGTTTACTTTTCATCATATTAACGAGTACTTATGCTTATGAAAATTAGAAAATTTTGAAGGTCCATTTACTTAATTATTTTTACTCCACCCTACTAGATGTTCATCTCAAACACCCCAAAAAATATGACACAATAGTAGTTGCTGCTCAATGAAATAACACGACAAAAATTGCTTCAAACTTTTATATTAATTTGAGTACGCATCAACCAATAACACTTTTCCTCTATGTAAATCAATATAAAAACGTTTGAATCTACAAAGTTTAGTAACATGGAAACAACTTTAAACCCAGGTCAGGATATTAAATTAACCAACCGAATTTTATCGCAAATATTTCTTAAAACATTATACCCACTTCGAGTAATCGGCTCTGTGCCCATCATATTTGGAAAACAAATTTCTGTGCAGTGTTCAGAGAGCACTATAAAATTTGAACTATTAAATTCACGACCCATCCAATACAACTTTAGTTTCAAATGGATATCCTGGCAAGCTATTTATTCTTTATTTGTTCAACTTTCTTTTGTTCTAGCAACGTCCTTTATAATATTTAACGTTGTTAGCGGACGTGCTAAGGTTAGTCATTATGTTATCTCATCCTCTGATAAGCAAATTTATGAAAGATCTACCAATCAAAGTATAATCTCTGAAAATTCGACTATGGAATCTTTCGGAGAAGCTACTCTAGCTTTTTACGTTACCCAAGGTTATTCCTCTGCAACAGCTACAATCCTTACTTCATTTTGGACAGCTCCTTATTTCGTCGAATTACCTAATAAATGGACAACCCAATTCGCTACTAAATTTTACAGTGCATTTCCAAATAATCACAATACATTGTCTAAAATATTTGGAAACTTTTATCTAAAACTTAAATTTCGACTTAAAATCTTTCTTTGGATATTAGTCCCGTTTTCAATAGCTTATTCGTATCTAATAACTAATTGTTTGGAGTTTCGTAACAATCCAAAATGTAGCCGGGCTGATTATTGGGTTTCCATAGTTTCTATACATTTTGCTGCCATTGTTTTAATAATGAAAAATCTCACAATTGTAATGATTATAGTGTTAACTCAGATTGTGGTTGTTGCGCAAAATCAAATTAAAAACGCTTTAGTCGAGTCACAAAATTTGCAGATTGAGTTGTGTTGGAAACAGGTCTTTAAACTGGTCACATTTGTAAGACGACAGTACAAACTTGTTGAAAAAATTTGTGGACCGATACAACTTGTTTGGTTGTTAAGCCATTTTGCAAGTGCTATAACTAATTGGATAATTATTTTGTGGTTGTTGAAGGGTAAAATGTCAGAGTCAATGGTACAGATATCAGTGGGTGTTTCGGCAATTGAAGCATTTAACTTTTGGATATTAATAATTATTAATGAAAGGGTATTAAGGGAAGAAAAGGAAATTGTTCAACTTATAGTTACAATGACGGGGGATTCCGATAAGATGAGGAAACGAACTTTGGAAGCAGCTTGTAAAAAATTGGATGTAAGTTTCATTAAATATTTTTGAAAATTTAAATTTGAGTTTAATGTTTTAGTGCATTATTTTCTATTTGGATTACAGGTATCAATGTATATTGACTATTTAACAATGAAACCATCAATTTATAAGTTTTGTGGACTAATTGAAAACAGACGTGTGCTTCAATTTACTGTAAGTAATTATTAAAACTTAGCTTTTTAAAGTTATTAATTTTATAAGATTAAAGCTAGGTCATTATATTTAATTTTTTCTTCTAGTTACTAAATGACTGCACAACGTACGTCATTGCAATACTTCAACTAGCGGATTTTTCAAGTAGCGAAACTGTATCAACAATTGAATGATAAGTTAATAATTTAATACTTTAGAGCATACTGTATGGTTTTATCATTTTAAAATATAACATTGTGATCTTCTTTAAAAATCTAACCAAGATTATTTGCTTGTGTGACACAATTCCAAAGCTTTTTAAACCCTTCGTTCACCTTAGAATACAACGTGCGAATAGCAATTGGTCCAACCTCTACCAAAAATTAAGACGTTCCTAAACAAAAGATAAACCCACCAGACATTCCAACCATACTCCATATACCAATCCCGCTAGGCTAATACCAAATATGAAATCCAGTCCGTAGAATATGTGTTTCATAACAAATGCATATAAAAGAACGATGATGGTGAGAAAGATCCAAACTGGATAGTCAATGGCAGATACGATACTGTGGTCAATTGTTTTCTCGTCTCGAATTGAAATACAAGAGAATGCTTTCGAGTTGATATCGGCATGACTAAAGTAAAAGATCCCACGAGTGTTTATAATTCGTGTTGGTATGTCTTGAAATAACACTAGTAAGCCAACGTTGTTGCACGAAGTTCTAAATAATTTTTGTGGTTGTCATCTTTCGTCAAACTGAAGTTTAGAAGTTGCATGGCTGATAGCAAAAGCTTTTCAATTTCGATACATTTGTTTAGTGCAAGCAATAATGACTTGAGTCAATGCTTATATTGTTTGAAGAAATTAGTACACTTTTTCAATTCCCTATCTAGTGATGTAACACCATATGGTACATTTATTTGAATAGCTTTGCCATAGCCTTGGTCGTTTAGCTTGCTTAGTGTATTGCTGATTTTATAAAGAGATGAACTAGTTGAGTAATTGTGGAAACGTTGAGATGGACAAAAGTAGCAGTAGAGAAATAGCTCGTTGTTAAAAATCTGAGAAAATATAAGACCAGCATGAAATGGCTCAGAGTATCATGGGTTGATAAGTTAAATAGTTAAATCCGAAGATAATGCTTTCATAATTAATATTCGTTAAATATTTATATTAAAAATAAGAGAGAGTCTGATGTTTCATATCCAGATTTGGGAATTGAAGAAAATAAATCTTCAAAATTATTAAGAAAAAGGACTAATATTATGCAATATGAACTTTTTTGCTTGCTGGAGAATCTTAAATATTGTTGAGTTAGATTAATGGTTGGGCATAGCTCTTTAGAGGTAAATCGGAAATTAAAGGAGCTAACATTATGATCTGTAAATGTATGAGTTAACTTGTCGGATTCGTTATTAAATATTGTTTGATATTGTTGGATGTGAGTTGAGTTTAAGTGGAATTATTTGGAAATTTATTTCATTTGTTAGTATTTACGAAAGCAGATAGGGGAAAAAAAGTTATCAAAAATGGGTTGGTTATGAGCTGGATATACTATTAGTATATTAGCATTGATTGTTTTAAATGTTTTTTGCTAATTATGATAAAATAGTGCTTTTAAGAAAATTATTTTGATTTATGTCGCTTAGACAAGGACTACTTGTATATTAAGTGGTATTACGACCATGTTTTGACCTATGTGTCTGTTGAAATAAGTATTTGACTTGAGTTTTAACATATAACTCAACCAAATGCTTGTATTGGCATCTATACTATTGTTCCCAGTTTTAGATATATACGGAAATAACCCATTATATACGTTTTAAACTAATGTTTGAGATTTAATTTCGGTTAAAGTTTAAAACTGTAGATTATTGAATGTTGGAATAAATATTACAAATTATTAGTAATATGTACTTTGCAGGGGTCTAGGCCACCATATACTTCCCTTTTTTATTACAAAATTAAGCTTTTATTTAACTTGTTTAAGTTGCTTATATTAGTATCTAAAGTTATTGCTAATGATATTATTGATATAAAATACTAAATATATTTATAGAGCTCGTAAATCTTTTCAATTCAAACTATATTATCCTAACAATAAGCATAACCTGCACCGTCAAATTTATCGCAAAGTCTAGACATTTAAATGGTGTGAGTTCTTCAATGAAATTGCTATCCCCAAACTTTACTTTAATCCTGTCACAAGATTTGCAAAAGGATCGAAGCCACAATCTTTCAAACCTTGATTTACATTTTAATTGTAGTCTCTTCATCAACTCAAGACAAATCTTTGAGTTTGCAAAAACTGACACCATTCCCGACATAATAAAAAGAGTAGCCCCTGAAGCATCAACAGTTAGAAATACAAACAAAGCAGCAATCCCAAAATCTTGATCGGCATTCTTACTACTGGCCAAACTAACAATTAAATTCATATCTAGCGCTATGCTTAATATACAAGTAAACAAAAATGCTAACAAACAACTTTGTTGAATAGAATTGCTAAGTTTATTAAATATTTGAAGTTGTCTGTAAACTTTTCCTCCATCGCAAACATTTTCGCAAGTTTTGATATGCCGGCGACAATATTGAATGCACTCTCGAACATTCATTGTCGAAATTATATGGACCACTGTGAAAACAAATGTGCATCCGTTAACTCCAAAATTCCATAGCCAAATATTTGCTAGGATTACGATAAATTTTGTAAACCATATAACAAATATATTTGAATGAAAAATTCTTCCAATGTGGCATTCCTCAAGAAGGAAATAACCAAGTAGAGATGGTTTACAGGGAGAAAACCAGTGAAAAACTAGAATAAAGCAAGGTCCGAATACAACTGCTGTTAATAGAAGCATATAAACAAGCGCTATATTTGAAAACTCGATAAAGGATTTTTTGCGCCAGGACGACGACGTCTTAGGAAATTGTGTCTCATAAGTTTTCTTAAATGCAAATAAGTTTTCAAGGTAGTATTTCAACTGGTTCCCTTTGTTTTTGACTAAGTGAGTGTAACTAGCCATAGTTTGAAGGGCCATCCATGAGAACCACCCTAACAGAAGATCAGACTTGTTTGTAGTATGAACAGCCATATGTTGCGAGAAATGAATGGATTGTAGTAGTTGCAAACATGTGGCAGTTGAAAGTAGTAAGCTTTTAAAGTTTAATAGTTTTAACTGGTTGTCGTTCAGAACGGATATTCCAAGGTTTTCCAAATTTTGTTGTGTTGTTGTATTTGATATATTTATTGGAGAGGCTTTTCCCTTTGCAGCCTGTTTTATGGACAGTTGAAGACAAATGTTTTTGTCAAAGTACGTATTTAAGTCAACAGCGGACAAAGCTTTGACAAAATATTGAAAAGTTATTAGAAGGCTTGAGAAAAATTTGATTGATGATTTGAAAATCAAGGAAAAGAAGGTGAAACGCTGTGAATATTTTTCCATTTTTTTGAAATATTAAATTATGAGTTGGATAGTTGACACGAAGCAAAATTAATACTAAACTAAGCTTTGTGGTAGTTTTAAAACTGAGCGTTTTAAAAGAGTCACTGAACAATGGATGGTGAGTAATATTATGGGAAAATCCAAATAACATGTTGTTCCAGAAATTGAAGCCACGGGCTTGTCACAATAATCTAGAGGGTTTTCTGTAATATTAGTTTAATTAAAACAAACAAGGTAAAGCATTTTACTGCTTCATAAGTTTCAACTTAGCATTTGCATTCTAAGAATCTTGTCTCTTCACTCGTATCAATATGTCGGTCATCTTCTATACAAACGTCAATTTTGTAAATTTCCGATTCATCATCGAAAATTCGAAAAAGATATGCTTTATTCAAATTATGTATTTAAAAACACCTGAACAAGTTACAAACTAGAGCAGACGAGCAAGGCTCAAAGAAACATGATATATACCGAGTTCAATTGAAAATAATAATCAGAAAATATCCATGTGAATGAAGAGAAGATTCCGACAATGTAAATAGTTAGCCCGGTAGCATTATGCAGTGAAGAGCCTTCCCAAGTAAGTGCTTGTCTAACATACAATTGGACATGTATGGTCAACTATAGAGCCACACAAAACTAATGTCTATAGACTGAAGATTACGTCAGCAATATATTTTCAACACCAATATTATGTCAATAATAATACTTATATTCGTCTTAAACTTAAAGTAAAATATGTAGCTTTTGATATGTTCAACTCAGTCAGCAACGCTTCTTCTGAACGCATTATTAATTCAAATATGATGAAAAAAAAACAAGTTAACAGTATTTTCGTTCATTATAATTATTTGGTCTTTGTCGTATAGTTATTGGTTTTGTAATTAAATTTGTTTTGAAATTAAAGTACTAAACTCCAAAGATACTATAAATAATTACACACGAAAATTGTCCGAAAAGGGAGCTTCAACGCTCTAATCGTAAGAAAAGAGACAAAACAAATACTTATCAAAACACAACAGTTTGTTATATTTTTTTTCTTCTTTGTAAAATAAATAATTATAGATTTGTAAACAAAATTTCTTTTATTTGCGAACAAATTTTTCCGACATTTCGTATAATTTGTTAATCATATGTTTATACGGATTAACAAATATTTTGCTGTATTATTAGTAACTAATGACTGTGCAACTAAAGTCGTTTCAATATTTCAACTAGAATTTTTTTAGACGACAAACTCGAGTCTGCATACTGATTACATATAGTACGCTATCAAGCGTAGTCATTTTAATATTTAAAGTAAAGGGCATGTAAATTATTGATTAACACTATTTTAAATATTTTAAATATTATTCAATTTTTTTTAGAAAAATTGATTCTATTTTATCCCGACAATAAGCAAAATCTGTACAGTCAAATTTATCGCGAAGGCAAGGCATTTCAATGGTGTCAACTTCTCAACAAAATTGCTATCTCCAAACTTTACTTTAATCTTGTCACAAGATTTGTAAAAGGATCGAATCCATATTCTTTCAGACTTTGAATTGCATTCTAATTGCATTCTCCCCATTAACTGAATACAAAGCTTAGATTTTGTAAACACTGAAACCATTCCCCAAAAAATAAAAAGTTTAGATCCTCCAGCATCTATGGCCACAAATACAAATAAAGCAATACTTATATAAGCTTGCTCACCATCCGTCCATTATAAGAAATCACTAATATTTCAAAAGTTAAGTAATAATTATATTGGTCTGGTGTAATTATGTATGTTGCTCTAAGCTTGCAAGTTTTTTTCACTTTTTTTACTAAGCGTTTCATTGAAAACCTTATATATTTAGTGGATTATAATTTTATCCGGAAAAACTAGCTGAGAATAATTTGTTTTTTAAACGCTTAAGCCAAGTGTACTGAACAATTATCTAGATTGGGTTAAGCAACAAACTAATAAGGTAAATCCCTCTACTGCTTATCGTGTTAGTGCTACACATTTTCATTCTGGGAATTCACAATTCCGGATGTCTCACAAAAAATATTTAGGAAAACGATGATTGACGCAAGAGATGAGGTACTAGTATGCTAAATGTTTTATTTAGAAGTAAATATCTGTATGACTAGCTTAACTCATTAAAACACTGAAGAGCTTTCCCATGTAAAAGTTTTCTCTTATTTTTTTGTATATAATATAGAATGTATAACTATAACGAAAGAGCCACGCGAAATTGATGTTCGTATGTTTAAGTTTGCCATAATAATATATTTTCAATGTGATTATTTTGTTAATATTACTACTCAAATTTACCTAAAACTAAGGATGTAATGTATAGCTTATGGTATTTCCAACTCGGTCAGCACTGCTTCGTTTGAACGAATTAATAATTCAAAAAGAATAAGAACACACCAAGTTGACAGAATTTTTAATTCATTATATTTGACTTGCATCATTGAGGTATGGGATTTGCAGTTTAATTTTGTTTTAAAATTGTAGCACTGTATTCTAAAGAGGGACGTTCCAACGATTTGAGTAAATAGCGAAAACAACTACTTCTCAAATATCAACACTTTGCTATCTTTGTAAATGATCAGTATGACAGGCAAAATAAATAAATGTAGACTTCTAAACAAAATTTGGCATTTACTCATCTCAAAACTTCTATACTCTGTTTATTAACTGTACTTGAAAATCAGGTATTTTTTGTAACAAAATTAACTTGATTTATCGATGTTTAAAAAATAAACTTAACTGCAGTAACCCAGAAATAAACTTAACTTATACTTCCATCCATCCCTCAGTACGTCCCTACCATCAATGTCAATTTTATCAAACCCGCGAGTCTGTTTGCCTCATGAACTTTCCTTAAAAATCCTTTAATTAACTTTGCAGTATTTGACTGGCTGATACATTAATGCTTTACATCTTTATGTGAACTTTGAATTCAATCATTAGTTGGCTTTCTAACTTTGTAGCAGATCCATGCAAGTTGCACTTATTAGCCCAAAGTTTTAAGAGTATGATAATTTAAGTTGAGGAAAAACTGATACGTAAAACATTGGGTATTTTACGCTAATCCGACCATTTGCGTAATTCGATAGTTACAAGAAAAATAGGGGAATTTGCCGGAAGATGATATTTTAGTATGTTGAAAGGCCCAACTTAAAAATTTGTAAACGTATATTGCTCTAAATGGTCATGTTTAAAATTGAGACTACAGAAAGTATTTTTAGATATTTGTTTGAGTTTCAACGATGTTAGAGGACATGGTTTGATATTGGCTTAGTTTTTATTGTGTCAACGTATTTACTGCCGTCAGTTAACTGTTTTATCTAGCTAAGCTCAAAAAGATACTTCTACCAGTAGATATTTTCCGAACAAAGCGGTTTAAACTTAGTTGTTATAACCGTTGGATGTTTCCAGCGGTTTTGTTACTACTATGAACTGAAATTCTTGCTTTTCCGATACCAATTTTTCTTGGTCTTGGATGCAATGTTGCTTTTCTTGGTTTCCTGATACAATATCACTTTGTTGTAGAAAACGGTAAGAATTCCAGACGTTTCAAATTCTTCTCCAGTCAGGATAAGGCAATTCCATCTCCACTGGCCAATGGAACAATTGACAGTACAGTTGTAAGTAGCAAGGGCCGATTGAGACAGCTTAATCAAATGGAGAGTGCAGGATAAGGCGAAGTGAGACGAGCAAGGCCTTATTGAGTGATGTTGTATGTACGTAGGTATAGCTGTGTTGGATAGAGGCAAGGGCTTATTGAAGTGAAGCCGTAAATTTGTATGCATAGCAATAAGCTGGTTAGTCAAATGATGACGAGAATGATGATGCTATCTCTTTCGTTAACTACAGTTAACAAGTTTAACGATAACTACTTGGATTACTTTTAACGAAACAACTTTATTTAACTAACAGTGACAGTGACAATGACATCAATTAGACTTAGAAGATAAGTAACCAAAATTTTGTGACGAAGTGATGGTTTTCCTGAGTGCTTGCTCAAAAGAAAACTCGTGTTGAGTGGATTTACAACATTGCATTTTCAACTAATAAAATTGAGTTTCATTGACAACTAACTGCGCTACTTCGTCCTCCGACATTGGCAATGAAATATATTCCGCAATAAAGGCTAGTCATTCTAATATATATTAGTACTTATATTTAAAGTGCTTATAAGAGTTTAAGTTTGTCTGTTTATTTTTTTAATTGAAACTACTTCATCCTGACAATAAGCAAAACCTGCACAGTCAAATTTATCGCAAAGTCGAGACATTTAAATGGTGTGAGTTCTTCAATAAAATTACTATCACCAAACTTTACTTTAATCCTGTCACACGATTTGCAAAAGGATCGAAGCCACACTCTTTCAAACTTTGATTTGCATTTCAATTGCAGGCTCTTCATCAACTCAAGACAAATCTTAGAGTTTGCAAAAATTGAAACCATTCCCGACATAATAAATAAAGTAGCTCCTGAGGCATCTACAATTAGAAATACAAACAAAGCAGTAATCCCAAAATCTTGATCGGCATCCTTACTACTGGCCAAACTAACAACTAAATTCATATCTAGCGCTACGCTTAATATACAAGTAAACAAAAAAGCTAACAAACAACTTTGTTGAATAGAATTGCTAAGTTTATTAAATATTTGAAGTTGTCTGTAAACCTTTCCTCCATCGCAAACATTTTCGCAAGTTTTAATATGCCGGCGACAATATTGAATGCAGTCTCGAATATTCATAGTCGATATTATATGGACCACTGTGAAAACAAATGAGCATCCGTTAGCTCCAAAATTCCAAATCCAAATATTCGTTAAGAATACGATAAATTTTGTAATCCATAAAACAAATATATTTGAATGAGAATTTATTCCAATGTGGCATTCATCAAGGAGGAAATAACCAAGTAGGGATGGTTTACAGGGAGAAAACCAGTGAAAAACTAGAATAAAGCAAGGTCCGAATCCAACTGCTGTTAACAGAATCATATAAACTAGCAATATATTTGAACACTCGAGAAAGGATTTTTTGCGTAAGGAGGATGACGTCTTGGGAAATTGTGTCTCATAAGTTTTCTTAAATGCAAATAAGTTTTCAAGATAGTATTTCAACTGGTTCCCTTTGTTTTTGACTAAGTAAGTGTAACAAGCCATTGTTTGAAGTGCCATCCATGAGAACCACCCTAACAGAAGATCCGACTTGTTTGTTGTATGAACAGCTATATGTTGCGAGAAATGAATGGATTGTAGTAGTTGCAAACATGTAGCAGTTGAAATTAGTAAGCTTTTAAAGTTTAGTAGTTTTAATTGGTTGTCGTTCAGAACGGATAATTCAAGGTTTTCCGAATTTTCTTGTGTTGTTGTATTTGATATATTGATTGGAGAGGCTTTTCCTTTTGAAGCCTGTTTTATGGACAGTCGAAGACAAACATTTTTGTCAAAGTATTTATTTAAGTCAATAGCGGACAAAGTTTTGACAAAATATTGAAAATGTGTTTGAAGGCTTGCGAAAAATTTGATTGATGATTTGAAAATCAATGAAAAGAAGGTATAAGACTGGCAATATTTCTCCATTTTTAGAAAATAACTAATAGTTGGATAGTTGAATTTGAAGTAAAAATTGATACTAAACTAAGCTTTGTAATAGTTTCACAGTGTGAGGTTCTAAAAGATTCTATGAACAATGTATGTATGAATAATATTATGGGAAATGTATAATAACATGTAGTTCCAAAAGTTTAAGCTACGGCCATGAAATGAATATCTAGATTGCTTTGTGTGATATTAGTTTAATTAAAACTAACGAGGTAACACATTGTACTGCTTAATAAGTTTCTACTCAGCATTTGCATTCTAAGAATCTTGTCTTCACTCAGGTAAATATGTTAGTCATCTTTCATACAAATATAAATTTTGTAAGCCATTACATGTATGTATGTATGTAATAAGAGCTGGCTGACACATGTATACAGAACCTGCGCAACCACATGCGTAATCCAAGGGGTAGGATTATTGCATACTCACTCTAGACACTCTTGCGATTATTTTACTCCTGTGAACCCCCCGTACGGCCCAGGTCAAGCCGACCAGTACTTTTTATGAAAGGTAAAAGACTGGATGGGGTGGTATTTTTTATTTCATCACCACTGAGTATCGACTTACCAAGCAGCATGAATCTTTCTGTAGCGTATCCATCACATCTTCCGAGGAAGTGTAGACTGGTTTCCGCTTCATTATCGCTTAATGTGCATTGATCCGAATCTACGACTCGAATCTTGAAAATATGAGCGCGTAAATACGAATGTCCAGTAATTACGTGTGTAAAGTTTCTCAATTGTGTACAACTACACAAGGAGAGTG
>JAQFZH010003967.1:0-12818 GCA_034695485.1 Entomobrya nivalis | reverse complement strand
AAATTTCTACAAATAAAATTCTTCTAATATGGTTATGCACTAAGACCTATTCGACTCTATTATACCGACCCCCTTTTCTCAGCTCATTTTAGCAGCGAAAAAGTTGACATCAACGGAAAACCGTTCTTCTAGATGAACAAAATTTACAGGGGAAGTAAAAATTTCAAAATTCTTTTCGTTTCTAATTCTCAAGTCAAACATACGAACAAAAAATTGTCTCGTGGTGGGGTCACCATAGGGAGAAATATTTTATATGCACGGTTTTAGTAGTTCGTCCTCAATTCGTGCGGAAAGAAGGGGGTAACATTTCACGCATGGTCTCAGTGAAATAGGAACGAAATGGCACCTAGGCGAAATAGATGCGAAATTCCGTTACTATTTCACCTATGACCTGAGAGCAAGAAAACGAAATAATTCACTCCGCTCTGACTTTGAGTCGTTTCCGTGCGAAATATGCGACCTGGGAACAGGCCATTATCACGATGGCCGGACAATGAAATGTTACCTTAAGTGACCCCCAAGTAATCAAGGAACCCAACTGTAATTTATGTTACAAGCAATTTTAAAACCGGAACTTGGTTAGGATTAAACGTGAGAGCTCATAATTAGAATAGTGTAATTCTGAACACAATGTGTTTTAAATTAAAAAAATATCTAACTTGCAGTGTATTTCTATGATTGAAAAATGATATGTTGCAACTAAAACAATTTGATTTGTTTTTATCCTTCGTTTGTTCGTACTCCTTTTCATTAAATTGTTAATAAATTTAAAAATGTTTTTCATTAATAAGAATGGCAAAACTAAATCAAAATAAACATAATTTAACTTAATTAATTTAATTTAAATAAAGTTAACTCATTTAATTTATTCAATGTTCATTATTTATCTTTGTCGGACATTTTTGGTGGAACCAGAGAAAAGTTTAACTAAGGTTAATCTTTTTTAAATTGTTTCAAAATGGTTGAAGACGAGAATGTAGATTGGACTGTGGAAAATTCGAAGTTTTTTTATATGCAGCGTAGCTTGCTGCCAAACTAATCATCATATTTTATCCATATTATTCATATCGACACCTAAATAGTGCCCACTCATTTACTTTTTTTGAAGACAAATTTGTTAATATTAAAGATTATTAGATGGTAATTTTTCAGTTTACTTAGCACTGATGCTACGTTTTACTAAAAATAAATTAAGTGTCAATCAATTCTTAATTTTTATTCTTAATAAAACGAGGTAATCAACGCAGCAGTACACGTAAAATTATTCCGTTTGTACATGCACATAGTCACGTATGTATACACGAGGAATGAAACAAGCTTACACAAATATATTATATCGATGCACTTAACGTAAAACAGAATCTTATCATACATATTATTTCTCACACTTCAAGTCACTTGCAACAAATAAGCCTTTTAAATTCGGTTTAAAAAGTTTCCGCTTGTTCAATGTACTTTTAGCCGCGAGTATAATTACAAAAAATTATATACTAGCCAATACAGACATTTCAAAATCTTTTTGATAAACAGTGTTTGTTTTTACACATTATATTGAAAGCCAGGCAGTTATCTAGCAATAATTAAGTATTTTTAGAAGTAATGAAATAAAAAGCTCCAGCGTGTAATCCCGATATATATACACTGACAAATATTTCAGAAAAAATTTCAATTGGGATTTTGTTCATTCGAGATTTGTTTTTAATTTTAACATGGCATCATCAAGCTTCAGCATCTCTAATTGTAATATTGTGTTCGTATCAATAACTAGTTCTCCAACACATATCAACTATCATCTTGGTAATCACATGTGCTTATTTTGTAACAAAACCTTTAAAGTTCGTCAGGATCTATTGCGCCATTATCGCTCACATATTAACGAGAAGCCATATTTTTGTGATTTGTGTGACAAAACGTTCGCAAATATAACAAATTTGAGAAGACACAATTTATGTCACACTGGAGAAAAGCTGATTGCATGCAAACTTTGCAATAAATCGTTCTACACAAATAGTGATCTCAAGAAGCATGAAATAGTGCATAGTGGAGTCATATACTTTAGGTGCAATCACTGCCAAAAGACATTTGCACGGAAAGATAGATTGGAAGACCATCTGAACACGCATAAAATAGAAACACCATTTGGATGCAGTTTATGTCACCGGTATTTAGGTTCTGCAATCAGCTTAACACGTCACATCCAAGGACACACTGGAGAGAAAGCTTATCAATGTAGCTTGTGCAACAAATCATTTGCTCGAGGCGGTGACTTCCGACGACATGAAAATATACACAAAGGAGTTCGACGATATAGTTGTGAAATATGTCCTTCAAACTTTACACGAAAGTTTCACCTGAACCGTCATATGGGAGCTCACAGTGACTTAAAACCATACAAGTGTGAACTATATATCCAAGCATTTACTCAACAAAGCAGCTTGCTGACTCATACTAAAGCCGTACATGATGGAATCAAGGACCACGAGTGTGATTTATGTAACAAACAATTCTTCAAAGAATGTGACTTGGCATCTCACATGAGAGTCCATACAGGTGAAAAGCCCTACCGCTGTACAATTTGTATGCAATCATTTGCACTAAAGAGTACTCTACGAAAACATGAAGATCAACATACTGTCATGAAGCGATATAGCTGTCAAGAATGTCACAAGGAATTTAAAGCCAAACGAAATTTAACCCGTAACATGCTACTTCACAGTGATGTAAAAGCGTAAAATAAATGTAAAATATAAAATGTTTAGAAAAAAATATATGAAAAATGTCTTCGAACCCACGGTATTTTCTGTGTCGTTTAAATTGAATAATTTAGTTTTAATTTACAGTATTTATTTATTTAAATATGAATTTATTTCTTTAAAAGAACACTCAGAACTTATTGGAAAAATTAAAGGAAAAAATCATATGCAACATAGCTTGATTCCAAACTGATCATCTTGTAGTTTTTTAAATTCATATTCACATCTTTACAACGCCCACGTCTTTCACTATTATCCAAAAAGAAATTTGTTTATATTAAAAACATGGTAATTTAGAATGTGAAAGATTGTCTTAGCTGCTCGAAATAAAGCCAATTTTTTTGGATGATTATTTTTTCAGGTAACATGACGCTGCTGCTATGTATTTATTAAAATGAATTAAGAGATTAATTCCTCATTAACGTAACTTTATTTGCATCACAAGTTCAACCAAACTAATACGGTAATCTCATTTTAAATTTCCAATAGCTGCCTAACTTAATAGATAATATGTAAATTAGTTTGCACATCTTCTGATATACAATGCCATGATATGGCTCTATGCATGCACTTCTTCCTCAAATTTAAATCAGTGGTTTGACTAATAATCATGAAGGTTAAATGTATTCCTCATCATCAAAGTATACACTCAATGCATAGGTTCAGGTACTTTTTGAAGATTTTTAGAAATTAAGACCTGTGTACCAAACTAGCTGTTAGTCTTGTATGTGTGTATTTGTGACTTTAGGAAGGATAGTGGGTTTGTTTGAAAAACGCCTTTTCAAAATACCTTTGATGTTTAAAGCCATGCAATGCTTTTTTTAATAATGAAATATTTTACTCAAATAACATTGTCGCTAACACACCTTTTCTAACGATGATGAAGACTAACTGAAAAGCTTAATACATGTGAATGTAGTATTTCTTTGGTGCACTTGTGTGTATAAAACAATCATGTACCCCAAACAATAATAGGAAGCAGTGTACTTCAAGTTTTTGAAGCTTTTATTGGCAAGGGTCTTCAGATTGTTGCTATTTGTTGTAAAATTGTCATGAGATTTATTGTCATATATTGAATAAAGTAAGCAAGTTTGTAAGATGGAGTATAATAGTCCGATGTTCAGTTATGTTTCAAAAAAATACCGAAATCTTAGTGAAAAGTAAATGTTATTTTTCGAGATCTCTACTGCCATCATTCTAAATACAATTGCAAACAAGGATGTACGACTACTTCTAATATACGATAAATACCAATCATCAATACAGAAAATACCTGAGCAAAACAAACTACCCAGTGATGTACATAAAATCTCATGCACACAAATAAATGCTAATGCTGACAAACACCGCAGTCATTAATATTTATCCTTGCAAGTTTATTAAAGTACCTTGCCACGAAGTCCCCACTTCGAAATACAAACAGTTGATCACGTAGGCTGCATGTATTGTTCTCGACATATGTCAATGCATGAACACGCATCATTCGTACGTCTTACATTGCAGTAGAGCAGTATGTTAGCGGATATATATTACGACTCTCCGTGCTTGAATTTTAACAAAAATAATGTGCAGTAGAATGAATATCAAAGTTCAGAGCTTTGGGCAGTACGAATGAAATATCTCCACAAAAAGATTTCAAATTCTTTCTTTTGGAATAAATTGATTAAAACCTTCATGCTAGATTGTTTTACACACCTTGGTTGTTTCAAATACTTAAGTTTCAGTTAAGGGAAATAAACATGGCTGAAAAACTGTTGAAGTGTTCCTTGTGTGACAAAGCTTATCGGTTTAAGACAAGTTTACAAGCACATAGAAACATCCACATGAGAACTAATCAGTGCCTATTTTGCAGAAAAACATTTTTCAGCCATCAAGATCTTTTTAAACACTACCTTTCTCATATTAGGGAGAAACCACACAATTGCAATTTGTGTACGGACTCATTTGCTGATAAATCATGCTGGAGACGTCACATGCAATTTCATACCGGAGAAAAGCCTTTCTCGTGCAAAGTTTGCAGGCAAACGTTTTCTCAACAAGGTCATCTTAAAATTCATGATGTCCTCCACAGTAAAATCAAATCATTTCAGTGCACTCATTGTGAAAAAACTTTCGCACATAAAAATTCGCTGGAGAGACACCTCAATACACATAAAACAGAAACTCCATTTCAGTGCAATATATGTCATCGTTTTCTGTCATCAGCATCTGGTTTAAAAGATCATGTTTTAAGCCATACCGGAGAAAAGCCTTACCGATGTCAATTTTGTAACAAAGCATTTCCACGGAAGTGTGACCTACGAAGACATGAAAATCGACATAATGGTATCCAGCGACACTGCTGTCCAAACTGTCACAAGAAATTTCCCAGCACAAGTAATTTAAGCCAACACATGATCCTTCACAGTGGTGTCAAAGCTCATTGTTGTGATCTTTGCGATAAATCATTTACTTACCTAGCAGGCTTGCAGAGACATGTTAAAGCCGTTCACCATGGAATCAAGGACCACAAGTGCGATTTGTGTGAGAAACAGTTTGCTTCACGTGCTCAATTAGTTAAACATATGAGAGTTCATACTGGCGAAAAACCTTTTCAATGTCAGATTTGTGGTACTGCTTATTCAGATTCAAGTGCTTTGAGAAGGCATATGGTCACTCATAAGTAAGAAAGTCGAACTGCTTACAATTCAAGGTACTTCTACACCCCGTGTTATATAATAAACAAACCCTATGTCACATTCCTGTAGTTTTTGCGGAAAAATACATTATTGGTTTAAAATCTTGTTGTCCAATGTGCAGAATTATTTACTAAACTTCGGACCAAAATCAGATTGTAGAGTTTGATTTGATTGGCTGTAATTGCCAAAATAATTAGATTATTTTAAAAACTAATCTATTAAAAAAATTATGTTAGATATTACTTCAAAAAATCCATGTATTATTTTTGTGTAGTTTACTACAATTTAATTTGGATAACTGCTCAGTGAAACTGGGAACAAATTAAGATTTGCAGTTTTTTCTTTTAAATTTGTAACAGTAATTTTTTTTCTTGTAAAATTTATATTTAAAAAGGAAATCTGTTTGAACTTTTGGTTTGAGTTGTGTTATAACAAATAAGTTTGTGAGTGTTTACTTAAAATTTAAGCTGTCATTACGTTTTAAAAATATATCAAACCAAAAGATCTTTAAAATATTCTATACTCCAATGTTTTTGTTTGAATTTAGTTCAATTGATTTTACAGTTAAAATGTCAATGATTTTGTAAATTGTAAATATGATCAATATACCGTCCAAAGATTTTTACACCTACAATTTTAATAAAATACTGCACCAAAAATGGCTTCTCAGTGAAATGCATTTATACAGGGAAATATTCATTCATAGTTAATAAATACGCGAAAATATTAATATTGAAAATCATCACATATTTCATTATATGCATAAAACTTACAATGGGTGTCATACAATGTATCATACCATTTTAATATGAAATTAATCAATTATGGTGTAGTTTTTTATGCTGATTCTGGTGATATGTGTCATTTTCCCGAATGCGCACGTTTGTAATTATCAGCTGAGTTTGTTTACTCGAGCGCAAGCGCGCGCAGTGTTAGAAACGTACAGGAAACTGCTTAACCGATATTAGCTCGACTCGTCACTGCTTGCTTTTTTCTCGTTTGCTGCTGGAGCTTGCGTTCGCTCAGTGAAATACGTGTGCGCCCGGGTAAACAAATGCAGCTGATAATTCCAAACATGCGCATTCGGGAAAATGACACATATCACCAGAATCAGCATAAAAAACTACACCATAATTGATTAATTTCATATTAAAATGGTATGATACATTGTATGACACCCATTGTAAGTTTTATGCATATAATGAAATATGTGATGATTTTCAATATTAATATTTTCGCGTATTTATTAACTATGAATGAATATTTCCCTGTATAAATGCATTTCACTGAGAAGCCATTTTTGGTGCAGTATTTTATTAAAATTGTAGGTGTAAAAATCTTTGGACGGTATATTGATCATATTTACAATTTACAAAATCATTGACATTTTAACTGTAAAATCAATTGAACTAAATTCAAACAAAAACATTGGAGTATAGAATATTTTAAAGATCTTTTGGTTTGATATATTTTTAAAACGTAATGACAGCTTAAATTTTAAGTAAACACTCACAAACTTATTTGTTATAACACAACTCAAACCAAAAGTTCAAACAGATTTCCTTTTTAAATATAAATTTTACAAGAAAAAAAATTACTGTTACAAATTTAAAAGAAAAAACTGCAAATCTTAATTTGTTCCCAGTTTCACTGAGCAGTTATCCAAATTAAATTGTAGTAAACTACACAAAAATAATACATGGATTTTTTGAAGTAATATCTAACATAATTTTTTTAATAGATTAGTTTTTAAAATAATCTAATTATTTTGGCAATTACAGCCAATCAAATCAAACTCTACAATCTGATTTTGGTCCGAAGTTTAGTAAATAATTCTGCACATTGGACAACAAGATTTTAAACCAATAATGTATTTTTCCGCAAAAACTACAGGAATGTGACATAGGGTTTGTTTATTATATAACACGGGGTGTAGAAGTACCTTGAATTGTAAGCAGTTCGACTTTCTTACTTATGAGTGACCATATGCCTTCTCAAAGCACTTGAATCTGAATAAGCAGTACCACAAATCTGACATTGAAAAGGTTTTTCGCCAGTATGAACTCTCATATGTTTAACTAATTGAGCACGTGAAGCAAACTGTTTCTCACACAAATCGCACTTGTGGTCCTTGATTCCATGGTGAACGGCTTTAACATGTCTCTGCAAGCCTGCTAGGTAAGTAAATGATTTATCGCAAAGATCACAACAATGAGCTTTGACACCACTGTGAAGGATCATGTGTTGGCTTAAATTACTTGTGCTGGGAAATTTCTTGTGACAGTTTGGACAGCAGTGTCGCTGGATACCATTATGTCGATTTTCATGTCTTCGTAGGTCACACTTCCGTGGAAATGCTTTGTTACAAAATTGACATCGGTAAGGCTTTTCTCCGGTATGGCTTAAAACATGATCTTTTAAACCAGATGCTGATGACAGAAAACGATGACATATATTGCACTGAAATGGAGTTTCTGTTTTATGTGTATTGAGGTGTCTCTCCAGCGAATTTTTATGTGCGAAAGTTTTTTCACAATGAGTGCACTGAAATGATTTGATTTTACTGTGGAGGACATCATGAATTTTAAGATGACCTTGTTGAGAAAACGTTTGCCTGCAAACTTTGCACGAGAAAGGCTTTTCTCCGGTATGAAATTGCATGTGACGTCTCCAGCATGATTTATCAGCAAATGAGTCCGTACACAAATTGCAATTGTGTGGTTTCTCCCTAATATGAGAAAGGTAGTGTTTAAAAAGATCTTGATGGCTGAAAAATGTTTTTCTGCAAAATAGGCACTGATTAGTTCTCATGTGGATGTTTCTATGTGCTTGTAAACTTGTCTTAAACCGATAAGCTTTGTCACACAAGGAACACTTCAACAGTTTTTCAGCCATGTTTATTTCCCTTAACTGAAACTTAAGTATTTGAAACAACCAAGGTGTGTAAAACAATCTAGCATGAAGGTTTTAATCAATTTATTCCAAAAGAAAGAATTTGAAATCTTTTTGTGGAGATATTTCATTCGTACTGCCCAAAGCTCTGAACTTTGATATTCATTCTACTGCACATTATTTTTGTTAAAATTCAAGCACGGAGAGTCGTAATATATATCCGCTAACATACTGCTCTACTGCAATGTAAGACGTACGAATGATGCGTGTTCATGCATTGACATATGTCGAGAACAATACATGCAGCCTACGTGATCAACTGTTTGTATTTCGAAGTGGGGACTTCGTGGCAAGGTACTTTAATAAACTTGCAAGGATAAATATTAATGACTGCGGTGTTTGTCAGCATTAGCATTTATTTGTGTGCATGAGATTTTATGTACATCACTGGGTAGTTTGTTTTGCTCAGGTATTTTCTGTATTGATGATTGGTATTTATCGTATATTAGAAGTAGTCGTACATCCTTGTTTGCAATTGTATTTAGAATGATGGCAGTAGAGATCTCGAAAAATAACATTTACTTTTCACTAAGATTTCGGTATTTTTTTGAAACATAACTGAACATCGGACTATTATACTCCATCTTACAAACTTGCTTACTTTATTCAATATATGACAATAAATCTCATGACAATTTTACAACAAATAGCAACAATCTGAAGACCCTTGCCAATAAAAGCTTCAAAAACTTGAAGTACACTGCTTCCTATTATTGTTTGGGGTACATGATTGTTTTATACACACAAGTGCACCAAAGAAATACTACATTCACATGTATTAAGCTTTTCAGTTAGTCTTCATCATCGTTAGAAAAGGTGTGTTAGCGACAATGTTATTTGAGTAAAATATTTCATTATTAAAAAAAGCATTGCATGGCTTTAAACATCAAAGGTATTTTGAAAAGGCGTTTTTCAAACAAACCCACTATCCTTCCTAAAGTCACAAATACACACATACAAGACTAACAGCTAGTTTGGTACACAGGTCTTAATTTCTAAAAATCTTCAAAAAGTACCTGAACCTATGCATTGAGTGTATACTTTGATGATGAGGAATACATTTAACCTTCATGATTATTAGTCAAACCACTGATTTAAATTTGAGGAAGAAGTGCATGCATAGAGCCATATCATGGCATTGTATATCAGAAGATGTGCAAACTAATTTACATATTATCTATTAAGTTAGGCAGCTATTGGAAATTTAAAATGAGATTACCGTATTAGTTTGGTTGAACTTGTGATGCAAATAAAGTTACGTTAATGAGGAATTAATCTCTTAATTCATTTTAATAAATACATAGCAGCAGCGTCATGTTACCTGAAAAAATAATCATCCAAAAAAATTGGCTTTATTTCGAGCAGCTAAGACAATCTTTCACATTCTAAATTACCATGTTTTTAATATAAACAAATTTCTTTTTGGATAATAGTGAAAGACGTGGGCGTTGTAAAGATGTGAATATGAATTTAAAAAACTACAAGATGATCAGTTTGGAATCAAGCTATGTTGCATATGATTTTTTCCTTTAATTTTTCCAATAAGTTCTGAGTGTTCTTTTAAAGAAATAAATTCATATTTAAATAAATAAATACTGTAAATTAAAACTAAATTATTCAATTTAAACGACACAGAAAATACCGTGGGTTCGAAGACATTTTTCATATATTTTTTTCTAAACATTTTATATTTTACATTTATTTTACGCTTTTACATCACTGTGAAGTAGCATGTTACGGGTTAAATTTCGTTTGGCTTTAAATTCCTTGTGACATTCTTGACAGCTATATCGCTTCATGACAGTATGTTGATCTTCATGTTTTCGTAGAGTACTCTTTAGTGCAAATGATTGCATACAAATTGTACAGCGGTAGGGCTTTTCACCTGTATGGACTCTCATGTGAGATGCCAAGTCACATTCTTTGAAGAATTGTTTGTTACATAAATCACACTCGTGGTCCTTGATTCCATCATGTACGGCTTTAGTATGAGTCAGCAAGCTGCTTTGTTGAGTAAATGCTTGGATATATAGTTCACACTTGTATGGTTTTAAGTCACTGTGAGCTCCCATATGACGGTTCAGGTGAAACTTTCGTGTAAAGTTTGAAGGACATATTTCACAACTATATCGTCGAACTCCTTTGTGTATATTTTCATGTCGTCGGAAGTCACCGCCTCGAGCAAATGATTTGTTGCACAAGCTACATTGATAAGCTTTCTCTCCAGTGTGTCCTTGGATGTGACGTGTTAAGCTGATTGCAGAACCTAAATACCGGTGACATAAACTGCATCCAAATGGTGTTTCTATTTTATGCGTGTTCAGATGGTCTTCCAATCTATCTTTCCGTGCAAATGTCTTTTGGCAGTGATTGCACCTAAAGTATATGACTCCACTATGCACTATTTCATGCTTCTTGAGATCACTATTTGTGTAGAACGATTTATTGCAAAGTTTGCATGCAATCAGCTTTTCTCCAGTGTGACATAAATTGTGTCTTCTCAAATTTGTTATATTTGCGAACGTTTTGTCACACAAATCACAAAAATATGGCTTCTCGTTAATATGTGAGCGATAATGGCGCAATAGATCCTGACGAACTTTAAAGGTTTTGTTACAAAATAAGCACATGTGATTACCAAGATGATAGTTGATATGTGTTGGAGAACTAGTTATTGATACGAACACAATATTACAATTAGAGATGCTGAAGCTTGATGATGCCATGTTAAAATTAAAAACAAATCTCGAATGAACAAAATCCCAATTGAAATTTTTTCTGAAATATTTGTCAGTGTATATATATCGGGATTACACGCTGGAGCTTTTTATTTCATTACTTCTAAAAATACTTAATTATTGCTAGATAACTGCCTGGCTTTCAATATAATGTGTAAAAACAAACACTGTTTATCAAAAAGATTTTGAAATGTCTGTATTGGCTAGTATATAATTTTTTGTAATTATACTCGCGGCTAAAAGTACATTGAACAAGCGGAAACTTTTTAAACCGAATTTAAAAGGCTTATTTGTTGCAAGTGACTTGAAGTGTGAGAAATAATATGTATGATAAGATTCTGTTTTACGTTAAGTGCATCGATATAATATATTTGTGTAAGCTTGTTTCATTCCTCGTGTATACATACGTGACTATGTGCATGTACAAACGGAATAATTTTACGTGTACTGCTGCGTTGATTACCTCGTTTTATTAAGAATAAAAATTAAGAATTGATTGACACTTAATTTATTTTTAGTAAAACGTAGCATCAGTGCTAAGTAAACTGAAAAATTACCATCTAATAATCTTTAATATTAACAAATTTGTCTTCAAAAAAAGTAAATGAGTGGGCACTATTTAGGTGTCGATATGAATAATATGGATAAAATATGATGATTAGTTTGGCAGCAAGCTACGCTGCATATAAAAAAACTTCGAATTTTCCACAGTCCAATCTACATTCTCGTCTTCAACCATTTTGAAACAATTTAAAAAAGATTAACCTTAGTTAAACTTTTCTCTGGTTCCACCAAAAATGTCCGACAAAGATAAATAATGAACATTGAATAAATTAAATGAGTTAACTTTATTTAAATTAAATTAATTAAGTTAAATTATGTTTATTTTGATTTAGTTTTGCCATTCTTATTAATGAAAAACATTTTTAAATTTATTAACAATTTAATGAAAAGGAGTACGAACAAACGAAGGATAAAAACAAATCAAATTGTTTTAGTTGCAACATATCATTTTTCAATCATAGAAATACACTGCAAGTTAGATATTTTTTTAATTTAAAACACATTGTGTTCAGAATTACACTATTCTAATTATGAGCTCTCACGTTTAATCCTAACCAAGTTCCGGTTTTAAAATTGCTTGTAACATAAATTACAGTTGGGTTCCTTGATTACTTGGGGGTCACTTAAGGTAACATTTCATTGTCCGGCCATCGTGATAATGGCCTGTTCCCAGGTCGCATATTTCGCACGGAAACGACTCAAAGTCAGAGCGGAGTGAATTATTTCGTTTTCTTGCTCTCAGGTCATAGGTGAAATAGTAACGGAATTTCGCATCTATTTCGCCTAGGTGCCATTTCGTTCCTATTTCACTGAGACCATGCGTGAAATGTTACCCCCTTCTTTCCGCACGAATTGAGGACGAACTACTAAAACCGTGCATATAAAATATTTCTCCCTATGGTGACCCCACCACGAGACAATTTTTTGTTCGTATGTTTGACTTGAGAATTAGAAACGAAAAGAATTTTGAAATTTTTACTTCCCCTGTAAATTTTGTTCATCTAGAAGAACGGTTTTCCGTTGATGTCAACTTTTTCGCTGCTAAAATGAGCTGAGAAAAGGGGGTCGGTATAATAGAGTCGAATAGGTCTTAGTGCATAACCATATTAGAAGAATTTTATTTGTAGAAATTT
>JAQFZH010003966.1:0-12820 GCA_034695485.1 Entomobrya nivalis | reverse complement strand
AAAGTCTACAGAGTGTAAGCAGGTCTGCAGTAAAGAAGCAAAAAAAAAAAAAAAAAAAAAAAAAAACCATGTCATTATATTCAATATTATTATATGAATCATTAAAATATGCATAGAACAAGTACGCTACAAAATTTTCACACATGTACACAGAAGAGGTGAGTGGAGCGAGAGTAGTTTGCCTGATATCCTCACCATAAGCCATCAGCATCAAAACATCCATGAAATTTTAACATGAGTCCAAGATTATATTATTTTCAAGTTTTCAAAGTGTAAATCTGTTCATAACAACGTTATATTTTCCAATTTGTAAAGTAATCATAGTTTTTCCAGTAATTAATTAAAATGTTAATATCAAGCCCATTTTTAACTACAACGTTGCGAACATGCGAACAAAGTAAAAAAATCATGATCATCTCGGAAAGCCAACTAAACTAACCACAGAGCTATGAATTTGGGGTATGTTGCGACAGGTAAATAAATTAAGCGTTTCAGTGCATCTCTTGTAAAAAAAATTCTACCTGTTCAATTTTCTACAAGAATATTTATCAAGATTCAATGATTCTATTCAACTCTAGTTTTTGCTCAAAATTCCCCTATTCTCCTTCACTCACCTCTACACGGAGAAACAAAATGTTTTTTTGTGTGAGTTTATGATGTGATGTGATATGGGTTACCAACTTGCTTTACTTTACCAGCAACCAGTCATCATCATAGCCACATGAAAAAAATTGTAAATACTAACTTGCCTTTTACACACCACACAAAAAGCAATGTGTTCTTCTCTCTTCATCGACGGACAGCTCTTCTTCATTCTCTCTTCCAATCAGTCCAAAAAAGCACGCACATGCATACATGTTCCTGATTTTTAGGTACATTTAAATGTGTTTTTGCCTGATAGTGTGTTTGTCCTGCCTGGCCTGATGGTATGGTGGTTGGTGTTGGTGGTGTAATGACGATGTGAGGATGATAATGATGCTCTCTGGCTCTGCTGCTGATGATGAGGAGGATATTATATATGAAGATGATGATAATATGTTATGTTGGTGAATTTGAATACTAGTTTTGCTCAAAACATTCAAACAACACAACTTGCAGTCGCATCGCAGTAGTAAAGTTAGTTAGTTTACTTTTAATATTTTGGCTGCTGCTAATGCTCTGCTAATGCTACTCTCTGGCTGCGAAATAGAATTTTACAATAATGTGCCATGGTAACATGGGGATATGATCATGATGACGATATGAGAAAAAAGAAACAGGGAATGAGGATGATGATGCTGGTAAACATAATGGTTGATGTTTTTATGATAAACTTACTTAACTACTAGTATAGTTTGCAGAGAGAAGTATGCTTGTTTGCATTGGTATGTATGCTCTTCTTTTACCATAATATTCCATGTCATGTCTCCATTTCCATCTATCCGTCTCTCCTCATCTTGATATTATTTTCGCTATAACGTAACATAACGTGAGTAACATAACCTATTCTATTCCTTCTCTCATCATCCATCTCAAAATACTCTTTTCTCCGTGAGCACATTTATTTTCATCAGCAGACTCGGTTAAGACCTTGCTTCGGTTTCATTGTGTCTTGATGATGTTCTCTGGTCGTTTTGCTATTTTTTTTGCAAAAGACAAAAAAATAGAAAACCAGCGTGAATCGAATATTTTTTTGGTGGTCCTCATGAGTAGTTTAGTGTTTGTGAGTGTTGTGTGTCCATCTCCTCATAAGATATACTCACATCACTAACATCTTCAAATATCTTATCAGGGTCAACAAGTATATAATCTGCACACAAAGTGTAGATGCAGAAGAAGGAGAGAAGATGAAAAATGGGTAATGAGAGTGTGTGCAATTAGGATTTCCATTGTTCGTAAACATTGTTAAGTGTGAAGATACAAGTTTCAAAGATATTTTGTGTCTTTGCACTCTCTGGACAAAACCCGTGTGTAACGCGAGATTATAGTGAGTGATTAAAAAAAATTGTTTACTTGTTTGTTGAACAAATGTTTAAAAAACTGAGAGGGGCCAAGAGTAAGAGTAATAAAAGTAGATGTGTAAGTTTTATGTATTATATGTGATTTATGTATATACCAAATGAGTGAACACATTTATCAAATGAGAGATTATTTTAGTTGCTGCACTTGATGCAAAAAAAACGTACAAAAAATATACATTTAGACCAATAAATAATCATCTTCATTTTTATCGCCATCTCTATCTTTTGCGTTTAGTGATCATGATGTGATGATGATGATGATGAATTGTATTATAGGTTTGTACAGAAGAGCTGCTAATACTTGATCTGATCAGAGAAGAGTAAGCATCCAATCAACCGTTTTGGAGGTCAAGTTAAGTTGGTGGACACGAAACGATACACAGGACAAGTGAAAAAAAATATGCTCGAGAGCATTTGCCTGGAAACAAAAAAAACTTTAATGAGTGAGGGTGCTTAAGACAATTTGACTTTTTTTTACAATTGTTAGGCAACTTGTAACACTGAATTAAAAACATGCAAACATAATTCTTATACATATTTGTCGTCTGTTAAACGTGCATCTTCCATAATATATTTTCCAAAGCGCTTGGATCCTAAGTAACGTGAATTCTACAAGGCACCATTGTTGTCACTGTCATACACAGTTTAGAAATAATATAAACAAAGAGCCTAATTTAAAAAATAGGTTGCCTCTCTAAATGCAACTCATTTAATTTATAACGTTTATACTGTGAAAGTGATTTTAGAGTGAAAGTTTCAATTTGATTTTCACTTTTTTACACACTGAAACATCTTAGAAGTGTCTTTTTAAATGCCAGTGAATTGTCATTAGTGTTATTAGACAGAAATTAGCTTATATATTTAAAGAAAGCAATCATTGGATTATAAGCTTTAAATTTAGAAAAGCATATTTGTAGAAAGCTTCACCACAAGTGCATCGTTCGTGCAACTTTCTCAGAGGAAATTCAACTGCCAAGTCATGCTGTCTATTTCATCATTTATTTTATGCGTGAGCATTTGATGTGGTACCTACTCAGTGGTAAGGAATAGCTTTAATTATTTACACCTTTGTAATTAGTAATTAACAAGCTTTTTTAATTATTAAGCTAGTTTTTTACGGGTTTTTTTCTCTCAACGTTTGTATTTGAAATTTACTCGGTACACTTTTGCAATTTTGCAAGCAAGTAAAGCATGCATTGTTATGTGCAGAAAACAATGACAAGAATAGTAATGCAACGTATTAATTGAGTGAACGTACTATGCTCTGTATTTTACACACAAAAATGGTTATGGTAACTGTCATCGTCATGCCACCAAATTTTTGCTTATGACGTGGATTACTGATTAAACGCTAAACTGGTTATGTACAGTTTCCTTGATTGAGATCATGAATCATGATGATCTGATCTATATAACATATTATACAAACTTAGTTTCAAGTTTTGTGCATTGGGTATTGGGTAGTATAGTAGTAGTGTGATGTAAATTGATTTGGATTTGATTTGGTCGTCTGATTTAAAGTTAAAACTCTTTAAAAAAAACTTATCTTGACTTTTCCAGAGTACTTGACTTCGTTAACATTTTCACAGTCAACAAGCTGATTATAAATTCATCCCAAAAAAAAACTGTAAGCTTGTATGAAATTTGATGGACAGTTTATAGCTGGTGTTATATATTTTTTGCATGCACTAGTTATGGTTTTTTTTGTACTAGTAGACCTAGTTGAAGTGACGTTTCCAGATTTAAACAAATTTTTCTACTTCCGTTTGTCTCTGTAAAATTATATAAAACGCACATAAAAAGTTTTTTGATAAGTGCCATAAATGAATCGCTCATCATTCTACTGATTATACTTGAATTAACTTATGACATTGCCATGGTAACAGTTTTTATTGTTTTGCCATCGTTTTTGTCGTACTGTTTTGCTATGTATTTATTTGTAAATGAGTTTGAATGAGGAAAGTCGTTTAAAAACGATGGACACGGTCAATGTATTTTTATTTGTCAAAAAACCTCAAAAATGGATTTGGGTTTACAAAAGAAACTTTTAATACATTTTCTAATTACGATACTTTGCACAATGGAAACATTGCGGTTTTATATATAAGATACAAGCACTTACTATAATTTCATTCGATAGAGTAAACGCATTTTACTGATCAGATCATACATCAGAAGAGCAATTAAACTTTGAAGTGTGCATTCGAATAATCCTCACTGCATTTTACCATTACAAGCTTGTGTAATACAGTTCGGGTTCCGATCGGAGTCGTTAGTCGCTGTTGTAATAAAATAGTCTTCTTTTTTTACTACAATGCTATTAAAAAATGGCAGCAGGTTATCATCGTATATGTAATGTTGTATGTCATAAGGATAATTTTTTTTAAAGATGACGTGAAAGAAATAATCTTTGGCAGAGCCAGGCCACAGCTGCTGGTCTTACACTTTCTTTCCTCCCTCAAATTTCTTTACTAAACAAAATGTATGAAACGGCCTAACAACTGGGTTTTAAGTGTTTCCACTACTGGACAATACTCTGTAGTTACGAAACTGGATTATGTTAGGATAGGAATTAGTTTACACGTTATCATCAGTGTGGGCTGTACAAAAGATAGCATTATCGTTCGTGTATGCATGTGTGTAAAGCTGTAAAGTAAACTAAATCAAGAGCGGAGCAGTTGTCATCATAAACTAAGAGCTAGCTGGAGAGATGATATGGATGGATAAAAGTTAAATGAAGAAAAGTAGAGTTGGTGGAGGTGGTGGTGAACAAACGCACTAAACTTATATTGCGTATCGTCCTAAGAAACAGATGAACTACCACAATATTAAGTAGCATAGCATTAAAATTTACAATGTTCTTCATGTAACCATTAAATCTCCAGTAAAGTCGCAGTAGAAAGGAAACAAAAGCTCATCTTCCATGTTTCACCCATCTTAAAATCTTCATCGCCATCGCAAATGTATCTGTGTGTATCTATTCATCTGTGTTTATGTAATGTTTAATGTATGTATATTTGTATTGCAACATTTACAAGTGAACTGACAGTGTTCCTTGTATGTTATGTATGAGCAATGTGAAAAATCATAATTTTGAGGAGAGGTTGCTGATGTTGCTGCTGCTTTTTCCTATTAATTATAGAGTAGCGTATTACGCTGCTTTAATGTTGCCGATAGTACATAATGCACATCCCTATCACCATACATAGTCATGGAGATGAATGTATTGTTTTATTTGCTTTATGTCGTTGGTATACAAATGTGTGACGTATTATAATTCATTATATGAACATGTTTTTTTCTGATCTGTTTTGTATTGATCGCATAATAATTTCTCCAAGAAAAGATTCAACACACTTATTATGTCGAAAGTACGACGCACGTTTTTATTTAATTCAAATCATTTTACCGAAGAAAATGCAACGATAATTTGAATGATGCCTACTTTGTGTGATGATCGCGGGTTTAGGGGCACTGACTCAAAAGAAGAAGTAGGAAAGAGAAATAACAAAAAATGAATGATTTAACTTTGTTTGTCAATTAAGTATGAACTATATACAGCGTTTATGTAAGAACATACTTTTTGATTTTAAATATTGAAACATTCAATATTTTCTTTTTGCGGGCTTGCGACAAAAGTTTTGCGGTGGTAGTGCTTTATGATGTAGTACTACAACCTTAATTTAATGCATATGATGATGGGTTACATGCCTTGTCGGGTGACGTGACGGTTGTCTTGTTTACGTTGTCATTTTTATTCGTATTTTATATTTAGTTGTGAGCACAAAATGGGGAAATGATTTTATTGGGGTTGGTTGTCTGTCTTTATTCAGTCAGAGAGTACCTTACTCAATCTAATTATCTGCCTAATCTCCAGGAAAAATCTTTGTCGTTTGAAATGAGCCTCTGTGATTAATAAGCTGTTACTTAAGCCTGCAAAAATATACTACTAAAAATTTTACAATTTATTTGCTTCTTTATCAAATTCATTTTACTGGGGTGTTGAGCGACTTTCATCCTTAAAGTCAACAAGCCAAGTAACAATTTAAAATTGGAATCCAAAAATTAATTAAGACATTATGAACCTCCATCTTTCATGTTTGCCTTAATTGTTAATATGGAAGTCTTCTGCTGATGGTATGATGGAACATTGCTAATTTAGACTTTATACCCTTGGATTCTGAGAATTGAGCATTTTGACGAAAAAATGGAATTTTCAATTGTTTACTTTCTTAAATTCTTAAGCAATCATACAGTATTGATGGTAATCTTGTTTTTTTCTTCTGCTCCGCTCCAGCTACCTAATTACTTTGCTTTTGGAGACTTTGTTTTGTTTTGATTAATAAAATTGATGTCAATAAATAAAAACAAAAATGAAAAAGGTACATGACATCTATCTTCATGATTTCTCAAAAATTCCAGTACAGGACAATAACATTTTGGGTTTCACAAAGTAGTAAATATTCCCCAATGTAGTAGTACTATGGTTTCTTCTACCTACTTCACAAATAAAAAATCAGAGCATCAATAAAAATTACAATTTTCGATCATGATACGACGATATATTTCATGATTCATAAATATGTTTGTTTATTTGTGCGTGCATAAAATATAACTTGACTACATTTTTACCGTAGAATTTTACGAAACATTTCAATGTCCAATTTATGTTTCGCGTTGACAATGACAAATAACAAACACAATTACTTAAATGCATCGTAGAATATGAGATAATTTCTCTCCTTTTCCAATGTTTCATTTTACAATGGAGGTATAGAACAATGTTGCTATGGGAAAAAAACTATGCCTAGTACTTCCTGTATTAATTTAAGACACATATATAAAGTTTAATGCTTTTCCATCATAAAAAAATCATAATTAATAATTCAAATTTTAAGTGCTTAAGTAACTGATGGAGAGAGTATTTAAGCTCAACAATGAAAATGCATACATTGTTTATATTTGTTTCCTGGTGTGTTCTGTGTTCGTTTTGATTTGGTGATTCCCCTTTTTTATATATTCATTCAATTTATAAGATTATTTGATTCATGTAATCTCTCATCTTATCTTAAATATGTGCACCAATAAGTTGCACACTGTGCAGGGCAGGAGCATTGTTAAATTAAATAACGCCACATGATATAAACAAATGTATTTATGTCTGGAAAGATACATATAAAATGTATTAACTCTGCATTTATTGACTTGACAGGATACAAAAACTTTGTTGCACTATTTTCAATTTCAACTCTCGTCGTCATGCATGATATATTGTATACCTACTAGTTAAACATGCATGCAGTGCAATGTGCAGTACCGTTTTGTTCGATTAAATCCTGATTAAGTAAGCGGAAACTTTTTAGTGAATTGAATTTTAATTTATCTTCTCAAGATATGCATCATCGATTTTCTCTTATTTTCATCGTTTCTTTTTTAACTGTTTGCCAAATAATTTGTTTCACAAATTGTGAAAAAAAAATCTTGAATACGACAACGGCTTAACTTGTAACTTCTAGTTCTACCGGTTGGATTTGAAACAAAGTGTTAAAACAAAGTATATTTGAAACAAAGTGGCATGGCGTTAAGGTACATTTTGTTAACGCCAGATTTCTAATAAAAAAGGCAACAATGTGTGCAGTAACTACTGTTCGAACATAACTTTTGAAAGAACATGACATGTAAATGATGCAATAATGCAAAGATTTTGTAGTTCATTTTTTTTATTGCTGTTCATTCAATACATTCGATGATATTTATATAATCACTTTAACAATATTTCTCCATATAATATGTATACAATGTATGCTTTACGTACCACAACCACTGTAATTTTAAAGTACAACAATAAGAAGGATTTTTTTGCTGTAAAATTTTTGAAGAACAATTTTTGCTCTCCTTTTTAACAATTCATTGAAAGCTTAATATATATTTTTTTATTTTGATGGATTCTAGTAAAAGGTGATCTAACAAGTTTTGCGAATAATCAATCAAGAAAAAATGGATATAGTAAAAAAATTACAAGTTCAGCAAAGTAATCACATATGAAATTCAACAGATAGGCGCAGGTGGTATAAGAAATTATAACGTAACGTGTTATTTAGTTATTTTTTTCCACAGAAGCTTTAATTATATCATGAAAAGAACCGGTGTACAGATGAACAAGAATATCAATATTGAAAATATTTGTCTGCAAAATAACCTATCATCTATCATCCATTCGATTTTAAAGTACACACTAAAATGAAAACGAAAATCAATGCCAGGTTTCTCAGGTGACGCATATAAATTAAACGTGTAGACTTCTATATAATCCACCAAATATGCTCGATACCCGATATATCATTCAGACAATAAATTATAATATTTGTCAAATTAAAAAACTTTTACCAATTCTTCTCTTCGAATAATTTTAGTACGCACGCGGGTAACAAGACAACATACATATATATAAAAAGCTTTTCAAATGTCCTAAAAAAACAAACGAATATACAAAACAATATTTGGAAAGGTGGGCGGAGCTGTTGGATTCGTATGTTTATTACATGACGTGTCATTTCGTAGACCCGAAATTCGTACACAGCTAATTAAACACCATTTACTTTTAAACGTTGTTGTTTTAATGTGGCTTTGTGCTATGATTTTCCACGTATGTATTTTACCTACACTGAAATGAACTTACACACACGCTTGATAAAAAAGGAGGCAGAGTGTATTATGGTTTTGTTATGTAGTTCTTTCCTCTCTCTGGTCTGGTCTTTGAAAGGAGTTTAGTCGTTGAAAGCAAAACGTAAGAATTTTGCGTTCGCATCGTTTATTCTAGTGGACCACATCACATCTTTTTGTCGCACTCATTTTGATTGCTCGTAAAAAAAATCTCTTTATAGTTCATTTCATGCCAAGTTGCTGGCTGCGTGTAATGATCATGATGATCATTGGTCGGGTCGGGGGGCTTGTACTGTACTACTTTTAATATATCCTGTGCTGCTATCTTTCTATTTTAAGTTTTTTGGTGTGCGTGGCAAAAATATCTTTTACAATACAAAGGAAATATTATGAAATGAAGTCATAGAAAAGAAAAGTGCCATTACACAAAATTTGTAAGTACACTCAAGTTACAGCTTGCCCTTTGTCACGCTAAATTTGTAAAAAAAGCACTTTGTTCTCAGGTTTATTTTAACGAAATTGTCAATTGCTTTTATTTGTCATGCTGGAAAAATTTCTTGTGAGAAATTCAATTTCCATGAAACAAAGAGCCATTTAACATGTTCCATCGTACAAAATGCTAAAGTTCACGTTTTTTTAGAGTTTGGCTCCTGTTAAATGGCTACTGTTAGCAGTATTCTATGACAATTGATAACGTATGTCAATATGTCAAAGGCAGAGGTATTGGTTTCTCATTCGTTTTTCTTTTTATTCTAAGATTTTTTGTTTCAAAGTAAAGTGCAGCATAAACGAAAATCAATTTTAATGAATAAGATTTATTTACTTTTGTAGCTATGCGATAACAATTTACACGAATTTTCAATACGATATGTACACTCAATATATGTATTGTAGCATGTCAGCCCATACATTCATCCATACATAAAATATGCTGACTTAAGATTAGTTTACTTGTAGATTATTACCAGTTTCAAATGCAACTAAAAATATTATTCTGTTATCGTGTATCAATATCACTTTTTTGACGCCACGATAATTTATGTTGCTATTAAATACGAATGAGTAGAATATATTATTTCAAAGTATTATTTTTGGCTGACGTAACAAGTAAATATATTTCTTTTAATAATTCAGCTTTGCAATATTTTTCTTAAAAAAAAATAATCAATTGAATGGTCAATTGCAACTGCAAAAGAATGTTAATTAATAAATGTACAAGTTACAGTTTACGCACTTTATTGCAATTTATGAAGGATGTACACTTTGTATTAATTTCTAACCGTTTGACTGCATTGTAATTTGTAATTATACTGATACGATACGCATGCTATACTAATATTTATGCGTAAATTTCGTCGCACTCCATATAATTCCGTACACGTTCCAATCCAACCTTTTAATATACATTTTGTATAGTTTACTCAAACGAATGATTATACCTATTACAAATTACAATTACAAGTTGTTATATGCTTTTTGTTAAAAGAAGATTGAATTTAACATGTATAAATTGATTTATCTACGCACTTTTTCATCTGAACAAACTACTTAAAGCTCAACACTACTGGCATCATGCTTCTTGAAGAAGCTGAAGAAGTTTTAATTCTTGAGCGTCAATTTTTATATATCTCAAGAAATTATCATGTTCATAGATGATCTATTACAATTTTTTCGATACTTGTACTTTTTTGATAACACACCATATCAATAAAGTTGGAAAACTTTATGTAACTTTAAATATGCATACTTTGTAAAAAAGGGCAACGTAATACATAAAAAAAATCATTGGAAAAGTACCACAGCGATTCAGGAACATCAACCTTTTTTTAAATACATTCAACATAATCGACTGCCTCAATTGATAACTTGTACGTATTCAACATTATCAACCAACATTATCATTATATTGGCACCCTTTCCGTATAAAACTTTGATATTCAGTTTGCACAGCAAACACACACACACACCTTTCCATATGACATGGCAATTTTTTTTATCAGAGATGAGATAAATGAAGCTTGTATGTTTGTACCGTAAAAAAATAACAATAGATAGTCTATCTTGTATGCAAACTGAATAATTCACTAAAAGGCAGGGTGGGTTTGTAGTTTGTAGGCAGAGGAGAGGGTTTGTATACTAACATGCCCACATGTTATCAAATCATGCTTGTTCAATCCACATTACAAACGGACAAGGCAGGTAGGCGTTTTTTGCACACACAGAATAAATGCCATGTGTACATCTACATCGAGATTCTCGACTTGATAACATTTATACAAGTCAAGTTGAGCATTAAATGAAAATGAATTAAACTTCCAATGTCATTCGACTTACAAATGCAATAGTGTTTAATATTTATTATTTTTACTGCTGCTTACAGCTTATAGAGATGGACAAGTAGCGTTTCCTTATGATAATGATGTGCATTTTAGTATGTTGATTTTTGTATAGCACGTTTCTCTATATTCCCTTCCCTAATAACCTATTATGCAGGACTTGAAAAACAGACGAAGAAAAAAAATCCACACATCCTTGTGAACTTTTTTTTATAGGCTGTTTGTTATATAATTTGGAAGGGCTATTGATTAGGCAATTGTTAATATAGTTGTTTTTCAATTTGCAAACTTTAAAGGTGTCGTTTAAATAAGCTGGACGATTTTATTCAAAGATATAAAATAAAATAATAAATGCGAGACCTACTCCAAGTTATTTTACAAGTGAAACCCTAACCATCGAAATAGGCTTACCTGAGAAATATGCGAAATGTTTATGGGAAAAAAATATTACCAAGTTGACATGAAATGTTACGGCACTTGACCAATGTTGACCTGTCCGATTTTGATGCCAGGTTGTCAGCACATTCCATTAATATTTTTTGTCAGACATGTCAACATGTTCCAAAAACATTTTGAAAATTGTTTTCCAACAAATCTACCTACATAAGCTATATTTATTGTATGACGTATCGTCTCATATTTGTAATACTAGCGCCAAAAATGTTACTCCAATTTCGTCTGACTGATTACTTGAATATTCGATATTATTTTTTATGTGTCGCGTTGTTTGCATTAACTTAACGTTGTACCATTTCCCTCTGAAATATTAAATGCATCATTCATATCGACAAATAATTGCCAAGCTTTTGTACTCCAACTTTTTATCTGTCACCGTTATCGTTTAAATGTGTTTCTTTTTTTTACTGATTCTTTTCTTACTAATTGAAGTGTTATAGAAGGCAACAATTTTTGAGCGTGCATATTTTTTTTCCTTCATTTTCTGTTGAACTGGTTTTTATTATACTACACATGCTCACTTGACTATATGAATAAAAGCAGAAAGAAAAAAGATTAAGTTGCATAATAGCTTTTAAAACACAGTCTGTAATGACCTTTCAACTTTTAAATAGTTCAAAAGCTTACAAGCTTGTTTTATTCCTCTGAGAAAGTAAACTTTGGACCCTTTTTTTCATGGGAAAAATTTTTATAGCGTTGGTCGCGTCATATTCATTTTACAACCAATATAATCTCAATCCAGTTTGTAGCTTTTTTCGCGCCCCTTTTTTATAACATTGTAATTACTTTGATTCCAATATGCTCTCTTACAATTCAATATTTAGGGAACTGCTGAATATTAATTTTTACTTTTGTACACGTTACATGTAATCTACCTAAACGAGCTTTTTTGGTTTTGGTCTTGAGTTCTCTTCTCGTTCTCGCTCTTTGTGTCTTGTCTAGATTATCTTATGTGTGAACTGAAAACGATGCGCGATATGAACTTGTTTTCATGTATGTTATCTATATCCATCCACCATCCACCACTACGGCTCTCTCGGCTGCATTTTTACTAATCGTTGATGTTGATGTTACTACTATGGTCTCTGTTGCTCAATAGGTGATCAAGCTTTTATAATATATAGTTTTTCTATATTTGCTTATTGTACACATTAACACACTACAGATCCACAAAATAGCTCTCCATTCCACATCCACAATCCACACCATCCAAACAACGCATATAAAATGATTATTATTTATTTTTTAACTGTGGATATCAAAGTAAAGTGTGAAATGCATGGATGACCATAATCTCTTTTATATAAGTTGCCAATATGCAAATTTTTCACAAGTCCATGTATTTAGATTGGCGTTCCCCTCCTT
>JAQFZH010003965.1:0-12820 GCA_034695485.1 Entomobrya nivalis | reverse complement strand
AATAATAAAAGGAGATGTTGTGTATCAATTAGTAAATCATCTACTTGAGTTATGCTAGGTTTCAAAATAAAATCGAGCAATTTACTGGCATATTTATTTGTTTTATGATATGTACTACTAATTGGCCTTCCTTTTGGGAACGTGACAAAAGGCTTGTGAATTTTCGGAAGAATATAAAACTGAGCTGGTTTATTTTCAGCAATGAGAAATCTACTTAATTTGTAATTTTCGGGCATTATTTTATCAAATATTTTTAACTTGTCTCGAAACTCAATCATTGAAAATCCAAAATGCGCTTGGGTTGTTGGAAAGTATGACTTAATATCTTTTAGCTGTTTTAAAACCTCATTATCGTAATCAATTTGATTAACAATGCATACTCCTGCATTTTTGTCCGCCTCTACCACCAATAATTTGTTTTTTACTAAAAACTCTTTAAAATCATTAATAGTTGGAGAAAACAGATCAGTAAATTGTTGCGTGTTTTTATAAATTTCACTAAAAATAGTGTATACACATACTGCCAGCTTTGTAGCGATATTCTATATAGTACATTTTTATATCTTTAAGTTAATTGAGATAGGTTAGATTTTTGGTTAAGAACTTCGAGTCATGTTATTATCATAGTTTTTTGCTTAGACAGCTTTGTTGGGTGACATTAAGTTACACATTACCAACTCGAAGGATTTTTTAAAAAGTTAAATGAACCGTAAACAAAGTAGCATAAACAAGAGATTAATTTCTCTCTCAATTCTTTCCAAGAAAATGCATCAATATATCAGTATCTGGTTGATAGTGTGGACATATACGATGAGGATAATTCATGCAAACGTGATAATAAAAGTTTAGAACAAATAAAAACACGTCTCATATATTGTTTTCTTATTTTGTATTTAAATATCTGCTTATCTACTTGCTTTTAAGCACTGCTACGACTCCACCACCGCTTTTAATAATTTTTTTGTCCAGTATCCAAATGATAACCTATGCAAAAATTTTGGATGCACTGCCGCCACCACCACCTATAATTTTCCAACTTCCAACACAACAATTAACCAATTTTAAATCTTCACTATTTGATCAATCTTAAATGTTGATAACGACGATGATGATAATGTGGGTTTTTTGACGATGACGAAAAATTGTGGGCAAGTTAACTTACGTTGCTTATTTAAATGAAAGTCGTCTTCTTCGTCGTCAAAATTCTCCAAATATCCAAAATTATTCACACCATTAACTATAATTATTTTAGAGGTGTCAAAATTATTTAACAAAAAATTTGCTTAAAAATAATTACCTTTACTACCATCACCACCATTCAATTTAGTTGATTGCTGATTTGATTGTTGTGGTAATTGTTGGAGTTTGTTTACATGATTTAAACGGAACCGGCATTTTGCCGCCTTGAAAATTCAAATGTCCAGGCTGATGACCATAGTATCCTAGGTCTCGATGGGAAGGGGCGGAGAAGACAATTTCAACCACCAACGTTATCACTTAATTGGACAGTCAACCTGACACTTTTTAGTTGTCACTTTCTTAATTTGATCATGATACTGGTGCTCTGGATTAAGATTAAAATCTCTAATAAATTGATGGACTTTGTTATTTTGATGACAAGGTAGAAATAATGGTGGAGATATGGATAACCTTCTCTAATTCACACGCTGTCGCTGGATCACCAGAGTAGAAAAATGTACATTCGTCATCATGGCTTGGATAGGTAAGAAGCCAAATGACTTGATTCAAAAAAATATTCAATAAAGTAATTAAAATAATTCGCAAACATGCAAAAAACGACACATTCATCCCTGAACTAGCTTTGCTTCAAATAAAATGAATGCATTTTAGCAATATTTAATTCTTGTGATATGGGCTGGATGACGAAGCGTTGAGCCTTTGCTGCTCATGACAAAAAATACTAAACATTCTAAACGACATTTATTTTATAAATTATATTTACGGCTTAATTTATTTAAGTTAACAAAATTATAACAAGAATAACGAAATATGTATCCAAAACACACCTAATTTTAGAGAAGTATAAGATCAAAAAACCCATTGTGCTGAACATGCAGCTAAAGGAAAAAAATACTCAATTAGAATTACCGATATTAACTTTCAAAAATTTCTGTTATTTTTTGGTTACTCTTTGAAACATGTAATAGCTCTTAGCAATATGCCACGCTTTATTAGACTGAATTATTTGTGATTTTTTAAATGTCGGCTTAATTGACTTGAAACTCTAAAAGCCGTGGGACATCTGGTACATTTGTATGGCTTTTCACCAGTATGTACTCTCATGTGGCTAACTAAAGCTGACTTTGCAGCAATTTGTTTTCCACACAAATTGCATTCGTGCTCCTTGATTTGTTTATGAACACACTTTATGTGCCTTTTCAAGTCGCCATATCGAGAAAATGATTTATCGCACAATTCACATTTGTAAGATTTCAGTTTAGTATGAACGGCAATGTGGCTATGCAAATTTCGCTTACTTGAAAACTTTTTATCGCACGTTGTGCAGCTATGCCGCTTGATATCATTGTGCGTGTCTTCATGTCGTTGGAGATCATAATACACTGAAAATGTCTTGGAACACATTTGACAACGATGTGGTTTTTCTCCAGTATGTCTTTGAATGTGGTATTTGAGAGCAACAGCAGATCCCAGAAAATGGTTACATAAACTGCACTTGAAAGGTGTTACTGTTTGATGTGTATTCATGTGGTTTTCCAAGTTGAATTTTGTAGTGAAACTTCTCTCACAGTGCTCGCATTGAAATTCTCTAATTCCTTCATGCAGTAGCTGATGTCTTCTGAAATTTCCTGCAGTGGAGAATGACTTTTGACAAACATTACATTTGAAAGATTTCGCTTGGGTGTGCATTCGTATGTGCTCCTTCAACTCGCTATTCGTTGCAAAGGTTTTGCCACACAACTTGCAGGGGTGTGGTTTCTCGTTTATATGTCGTCGGTAGTGAGTAAAAAGATGTTGTGTTGTGCAGCATGATTTGTCGCAAAATAGGCACTCGTTAATTTTAAGATGGACCTTAGTATGTGCGACTAAGTTCCGCTTAGAACTAAATACTTTTTCACAATAACTACAATTAAACCTTTTGGATGCCATCTCAATATCGTCAAATTAGCAAATTATGGTAGCAAATGGTATGATTTGTAAGAATTCAATGAATTCAAATTTGTAATGGGTGGTTCCACACCTGATATGAAAACAATTATTTTAACTAATGACCCGGGATATTTTTATGTTCGGTATTAATCAGAAAACTGAATTTGGAATTCGTGTAGAGTCAACAACGAAGTTTTATCAATTTAGGAGCAGGTGCACTCGTACTTAAAATATGCAACTGTGAAGCTGAGCTGATAGTAACTTCGTTCTGGGACCAATTGACTTGCCTGTGTGTGAACAATTTGACTGTCAAGCTTCAATTAGAAAATACACACGTTTTTGGGCATTCCAAATAAATACATTTGGTACATACTCATGATACTTATTTTAAAGTATGTATATGTGATGCTTTCAAAATTGGTTAGGAATCTCGTAGCTTTACTACATTGTGGTGTACCAAACATAAATTTACGTATTCGATTACTTACGACCTACAGCTTACGTGTCAGTTATTCTAGTTCTGAGCATATATATATTCGAACCTAGTATAATGTATAAATGCACCAACTTACTAAATGTTAACACAACTAAAAACATACTGAGAGCATTTCATGCACGCAGTTAATATAACACAAACAGAAGCATACATCTGTGTAGTCCATGCTGACCTACTCGTTTGCTCAAAAGTATACAGTACAAGATATTCTTGGCCGCTTTGACCAATCACATAAATGTATTGCGCAAAATGCCCGATTTGTAAAACAACCGTATGCATTCTTAACACGACATTTTATTTTAACATAACATAACAAGGTATTATTTTACGCACACATCAAGTTGTACATGATGTTTTGTGTTATTCAAAAACACGGATACACAAAGTGTATGTATGTATTTTCAATACGTACAAATATCAACAAACAAAATAATGGTATTAACAAGCATGTGAGCTATGCACGTATGTATGTTTCATGTTAAAAACGTAGTCAAAAGGGCTTTCAAGCTGAGAGCATCAGGTCTGTATTACATGCATAGCTTCAAAAACTTTAAGTTGGACTATTACCCAGCATCATCAAGCCACATACATAGTCCGTTTCATAAATACGTGCGCCTCTTTGAACATTTATAACTTTTAAAATATTGGACCAAACTAGCTCTACTTTTGAACGTTGTACAACATAGAGTCTAGTTTAAAACTGTGATGAAGGATTTTTCTCTAGCTGCTTAAACTTGTGAGCTAGGTCGCTGAACGTATTTCAGTCAAAACGTCGACTTTTGGGACATTTTTCGTATTCAAAATTTCAATTTGACATAACTTTTTCTACACTAAGAAAAATGTCATAATTTTGGTTTTAATTTACTCATATTAAGTTGGTGTTAAATTTTTTCACTACTATTCGTACTGGGGAGCGGTAGAACTCAAAACGACACTGACATGATTTTCATCAAAATCTGATTTTGCGCATTTGCTTTTTAAGAAATGCCAAATTCGAGAAACCCACCGAGGACACCTCAGAGATAGTCCGAACACATCATGTTTTATATACCAAACAATGCTCATGGAAAGCTTGACTTAATGTGCTATTTCACTAACCGAAAATAAATTTTATTTTTTTAGTATAGCTTGTACTTTCTCTACATTCTTTTTAAATTCTGATGTAGGGTAAACAATTTCTGACACAATTCACATTTGAAAATACCTAAATTATTATGAGCAATCATGTGTTGCTTTAAACTTTCTTTTGTTGAAAACTTTGCATGGCACGTAGAACAGCCATGTCGTCTAACACAAGCATGTACAATCTCATGTTGTCGCAGGTTACTCTTTTGTGAAAATGCTTTGAGACATACTTCGCAACGGTAAGGCTTCTCCCCAGTATGTGAATGTATGTGGTCTTTGAGAGATTGCAATGAGCTCAGATACTTCCCACACAAATTACACTTAAAAGACGTTTCGGTTTTATGTGTATTCATATGCGATTTCAAGTTTGATTTGCTGGCGAACACTTTCTTACAATGTTTGCATTGAAATTCTTTGATCCCACTATGTAGCAGTTGATGTCTTGATGACCACTAAGTGAACTCTTTCGGTCAAACGCTTTTTCACAAATGTTGAACAAGAACGGCTTTTCCCCTGTATGGGCTTTAATGTGCTGATTTAAGGATGAATTTTGAGTAAACGATTTATCACACAATTTGCAGAAGCGTGGTTTCTCATTTGAATGTGTTCGATAGTGATAGAGAAGATTGCTGGATCTAGTGAATGATTTGTTGCAAAAAAGGCATTCATGAATTCGAACAAGAATTACATAATGCTTCTGTAAGCTAATGGTGATTCTCGACACTGTTTCACGATCTGGGTGGTTGAAGCTTTCTTGAGCCATTCTTATTTTATTATTGAAATTCTATTGAACCAATGTAGTTTTTACGAAAGTAACACAAAACGTGCACTTTTGTAGAGATACTTTTGGTAACGATAATGCGTTATAGCAAATTAAAATAACCCAACCTCAAGTAAATTTGAAAGGAAACGTATTAAAATTTTAAAGAACTGTTTTTTTTGCTTCAATGAAACTAATTTCAATTTAATTTGCGCTCGTTGCAGGCTGGCCTAACTGAAATATTTGCTCCGGACTATATACTGAATGCAATATGAATAGTGTCTTATTTGATGTGAAACGACAAAAATGCAAGCGATATCAATGCAAACTGTGGTCTCGTGTTTCAGTAGATGTCTTAACTAGACGACATCTTTACATATATTCCTACTTTGCACTCCAATCGCATTCATACGTTTGTTAGAGCATTTTTGTGTGTAGTTTCATACGAGGTACTTACTATAATGGTAAACATTGTGTATTCAGTTTGCACGTACTCTGCTTACATATATAAGAACCATGCAGTCCACATGAAACATCGATGCGTGTATTGGGTATAAATGCTAGTTCTTGGGAATAATATGTGCGTCGCTATATTTACGGACTGACAATATGTACATATATACAATCTGTGCATGCATGCGGTTTTGACCAAAGGATTAACATCATTAACTCACTAACTATCGCGGAGGCAAAATTGCTATAACTAAATAATTATAAATAAGCTTTATGAAAACTATGCGATTTACAAACGAAACAATTTTAGCACTGATAATTAGATTGATAATTTACTTCATTTATTATAAATGGATTTTGTAACTCTCAAAAGCTTTGAAAATATGATTTGAGCTGCTATGATACTGCTATGATGCAGTCCCCACCATTAATAAAGAATAACCCAACTGTTGACAACTTGACCTTTTCTTTTTATTACTCTGCTTTTCTTCCTGTTTATCAGCCTTACTACTCCGTCTACCTCCAATTTTTCTACATCATTTTTTTCAGTTTCAAGAATGATAGTTTTGGATGCACTTCAGCCACTACTAGCATTAATTTTAGAATTTTCACCACAAGCCTTAACTTAATTTATTTCTTCCTTATTTAATTTTAACTGTTTTGATGACGATGATGACGATAATGCTGGGTTTGTTGATGATGACGAAAAATTATGGTCTGGCCAGATCTTTGTCTCCAAGCTTATTTAAATGAACATCGTCTTCTTCGTCATCATTCCCCAAAGGTCCACTATTATCTCACTTAAACTATATTGGAGAAACAATTAGTTGACGAAGAATTAGGTTGAATATAATTAACATTACTATATCAACATGAACTTGTTAATTAATTCATTTCACTTTTTATTAGCAAATATGTCACAAAAAATCCGATTCACTTATCTCTTCACTGGGTTTGCTTTGAATAAAAGTGAACACATTTTTTTGTGATATTTTTTTCTCGAGTTTTGAGATGAGCTGGATGTGGAAGGGATGAGCAATGCGGCCACAGTTTATTATAAAAAATTCTAAATTTTTAAAGTATGACATTACATAGACAACTTATATTTAAGGCTTAATTTATTTGAGTTTTAATTTACCAAAATAATAATAACAAAGTATGTATTCAAAATATATGTCAGTTTAGAGAAGTATAATTTCAAGTGTTAAATTTTATATACCGAGACAAACAAACTCATGGGTTGAACATACAGCAAAGGAAAAAGTTCTACAGGAATACTTTTTCAGAATTGCTTACAATAAAATTTAAAAAAATCAATTAATTCGTTTTGATCACTCTTGCCAACATATTTGTGTTTTTAGAAATAGGTGATCACATTACGAATTTGAACCATTAGTGAATTTTTAAATGTTGGCGTAATTGACCTGACTGTTTAAAAGTTGCCGGACAATTGGTACATTTGTATGGCTTTTCCCCAGTATGAACTCTTACGTGACTTACTAAATCTCCTTTCGCAGCAAATTGTTTTCCACACAAATTACATTCGTGCTCCCTGATTTGTTGATGAACCCATTCTATGTGCTTTTTAAGCTACCATTTTGAGTAAATGGTTTCTTGCACAATTCACATCTGAAGGCTTTCAATTTCGTATGAACAGCCATGTGTCTATGTAAATTACTTTTGCTTGAAAAGTTTTTATTGCACGCTGCACAATTATGTCGTTTGACATCATTGTGCCTTTCTTCATGTCGACGTAGATTACTCTTTAGTGCAAATGAGCTCGGACAAAATTGACAACGAAATGGCTTCTCTCCAGTATGCGCATGAAGGTGATGTTTGAGAGCTTGAGCAGATCCCAGAAACCGGCTACATAGACTGCATTTAAAAGTTGTTTCAGTTTTATGTTGGTTAAGATGACTTTTCAAGTTGGGTTTTGTAGTGAAACTCTTGTCACAATGCTGACAATGAAATTCTCTAATCCCGCTGTGGATCAACTCATGTGTTCTAAGATGCTCTCTAGTAGAGAGTGACTTATGACAAATGTTACATTTGAAAGATTGCTCGCGTGTGTGAGTATTCATGTGCATCTTCAAGGTGATATTCACTGCAAACGTTTTGTCACACAACTTGCACGAGTATGGTTTCTCATTAACATGTCTTCGGTAGTGAGTAAAAAGATTTTGTGTTGTGCTGCATGATTTGTTGCAAAATAAGCAGTTGTGAATCCCAAGGTGGATATTAGTATGAGCTACTAAAGCTTTCTTGGAGCGAAATATTTTCTTACATGAACCACAGGCAAAGCTGTTGGAAGCCATTTAAATCACAGATTATAGTAAAACTGATTGCTATGAATTACACGAGCTGTATGAAAACAAATGACCATTTGGCAGCTCCAAAATTGATTCTAAATAAACCAATTTGTTGCTGTTGGCTGTGATCCAAAACAGTTTAGATATGATTTTAGTGAAACAAATTATCCGAAATTCAAAAGTTCTTTCCGATTAAAAAGGTTGATTAACAAGAAAAAAACACGAGTAGTGACTACTAATATAAAAACTATAATGTTGATTTTTTGTTAAATACTACTGAACAGAGTTGTATGACGACGGTACTCTCTGCCACTGGTTGGCTTGAACGCTGTTCGTGCATTGTGATCATATCATCGCGTGATGTTTTTGGTATCCAGAATTCAAGTACGTGATATTGCTTCAGTAATTCACATTCGGTAGGCGTGAATCTTTGGCGTACCTATTTTTAAGACAGTAGCGATGTATGTTTAAATACATGGCTACTTCAGGTGCTACCTTTATCCTGCATTCATGAAACCCATGTTCATTCCTTTTACTCATTCTATACTAGGAATTATCTATATTTATATCTATTTATGTTTCACATACTTTCCCATGCACTCAAGATGTGTGAACTGATAATATAATCTGTAGATTTAATTTTGAACAGAGTTAGATCAATATACTTTGAATAAAAAAAGGCAAACTCGTTTAACAATTAAGTCAGTTAGTCCACCATATGAAAACGCGCATATGAATAAAAAATAGCCAGTTGAAACTTTTAGACCATTAAAAACAAACAATGTACTATCACACTAATAAAATATTTTCATTGAGTTTTTAGTGTATTAATTTTGAGTTAAAATTCTAGGAATGGTGTGGGATTCTCCTCAAATTCTAGTACTAAAAGAAGTTTGTTAAATATATTGTCCGTAAAGCGTAATGCTGATTCTGATTATCTGAATTTAGGTTTTAAATCTAAGGTTTATCATCATAATAAGTTGGAATATAATACAGTAGTTTAGAAATGTTTTTTTCTGTCATAAATAAAGCTATTTATCCATCTTCAGTTCAATATGTTACACCTAGAAATTTACCTATAATTTTTCAGCACAGATATTTTGCCCGCTACTGTAAAAGTTGAGTGAATAAGCAATCTTGTAAAATTAAATCATGCGGATTTGTTTACTGCATGTTCAGGTGCAGTGCTAGATTTAATAAAATAAATTTAGTCCCGTTCGTCAAAAAAACTCAATTTTCGACGCAGCTTGTGTTCTGAAAAACTTGGCTCTATAAGTTGCAGGCTTAAAATACATTGAAATTTTCAACAAAAGAAGAGTTTGTCATAACTTTAGAAACAAATGTCATTTCCAACGCACTTCTTGTACTAGCTACACGGATATCATGTACGAACTGGCTTACATGCTTAGCAGTCGGACTTCGTACAAAGGCTCAACAATATAATACGTGGTCCCAAAACCTGTTTCACGGACTACGTGATGGGTACGGGTACAAGTAAAACGTTGTGCATTACTTATACAACACGAGTAAGTGGAATATGAATATGCATATTGAGTGTACGTGATCCATGTCGACAAGAATACTAATTAATTTATAGATTTAATTTATTTTGGGTTAGAGCAAATTAACATCCAGTAATTTAAAAAATCTAAATCTCTTTTATAAAAGTTGCCAATATGTAAATTTTGCACGAGTCCATGTAATTAGATGGGCGTTCCCCTCCTTTTTCCGGTACCTTTTACACAAAAACTAAGCTGTTTCAAGTTTTATTTTTTCTTGGACAATAAGCTACGTGCGATTTGTTAGTGCGAATATGAGTTTCGATGTCCAAAGACACTTCTTTCATAGTTTAATTTGACTTTGAAAAGGACATGACCACCGCCGAGTGGAGTATATGCATTATACATTTCCCACCACGACTGTATTCAGAAGAGCATATTACCAAGGCTGAATGCAATGCTGATATTACTAATTCTTAACATGTATCTGTCATCGTATAATTTATTGTAGATGGTGAGTATGTCTTGAATGATCGTTGTGGCCAATTATGTACAAACGTCTGTGCAAGTTTATAAAAACATCGGGATATTGACATTGAGACAAATGGTGTACAGAGTTCATTCAATAAAACTATATTCAGCGGGGGATTCAGAGGGAGATAGGGAAATCTATGGGAATGGATATTCATCAGGGTGGTGGGGAATTCTAGGGCGTGAACATATAGAGTGGGCAGGGAAAAGCTGGGGGATGGAGTATTCAGAGTGGATGGTGGAAATCTAGGAGATGTGAGATTCAGAGGGGCTGTGGCACCCTATGTTAGGCGGGGTATTCAATACTATACTGATAAAAAAGTGTAAAATAGGGAGAGGGGTCCAAAAATCGTTTTAGCGTTAGGTAGTTATCGAAAACTTTAGTTTTCGGGCGTTCTACTCGTATGTTATAAATACCACATTACAATGTAAAAGCTTCATAAACTTAATATTCGTGTGTAAATGTACAATTGTAAGGTAAGGCTAGACTGGGGCTAATATAAAAGTTTTATTTCCCCAAAGTATATGCAAATGTACTCATTTTTTGACAAAACCCCTATATAGAAACAGCCATTGTATATTTTTATTAAATAGTTGGAACATTGGTTGTAGTTTTAATAATATTTCTTATCTTTTACATTTACAAACAATATTTTATTTTGTGTCATTCTGGTTTTTGCATTTCAAAAAATTATACCAGCAAGTATAGTAGTCAATTTGTGGGCTTTGGAAGTAACTGATTTGAACTATTTCACTATTTAATGTCTACTTTTTATGCTCATGAGTCAACTCATGAATTCTCAGACTGCTTTTGAATGGAAATGCCCTAGAACAATGTTTGCATTGATATGGTTTCTCTCCAGTATGCGTTCTTATATGCCTGTGTAAATGTCCACTATGCACAAAACATTTTCCACATAAGTTGCATATCAGGTTTTTATCCTGTGCGTGAATAATCTTTTGATGAACTTGCAAATAGTCCTTCCGTGCAAATTCTTTGTCACACAATTCACATTTGAAAGTCGTACCGTTGTGAGAATTCATGTGCCTTTTAAGGCTACCCTTACTTCCTAAGACTATTTTGCACCATTGGCAACTGTATTGCTCATTAGCATAATAATTTTGGTGTGTTTTTTCATGTTGACGGAGATGTGAAATTCTTGCAAATGTTTTCGGGCAAGAGTTGCATTTGAAAGGTTTTTCACCAGTATGAGCCTGAAGATGTTTGAAAAGTGATGGCCCTGATGATACAAACTTACCACACAAGTTGCATTTAAATGGTGTTTTGCTATCGTGAGTATTAGCATGGCTTGTCAAATGGTGTTTTTGTACAAATTCCTGGTTGCATTCGTCGCATTTAAAAGGTCTGGATCCACTGTGAATTCTAAGGTGCTTAACAAGGTTGCCCTTTTGTACAGAAGCATAATTACAAATATAACATTTGTAATGTTTTTCTCCGGTATGGATTCTGATGTGTGATTTTAGAGCTGAATAACCTTTGAATGATTTCTCACATAAATCACATGAGAACGGCTTTTCGCCAGTATGCACACGGTAATGCATTAACAAGACAGGTTTCCTTGAAACTTTCTTGTCGCAAAATAAGCACTCAAATCCATTACGCATGGCTTGGTGGTAGCTTTCCATTGTTTGGAAATCTGAATTACTGCCAGTGGACTTATTATCTGAGTTATCTGAAAATTTCTTGTAGTTTCTTTTCGAAATAATGTGGCAATATTTTAAAATATAATTTTCTGGTACTATTTTTTTGCAGAAATTCGAAATACTAAATCTATCTATTGTATTTTCTGACAGCAATGAAAAATAAAGGCTTCTTAGGTGCACTGTTTATTCGTAGTACATATTGCATTAAAGGAGGCGAACAAAACATCGAGGAATGAATTTAAAATACACTACTGCACAGGGTTCTTCTACATTTATATGATTGTACTGGTAATATTGCTAGATGTGCTGTAAGTATCGTAATGTGAGAAACATTTACAAAACTGTATAGTATGTTGTTTATTACGATGCCACCTCAAAAATATCATATGACACTCACCTGCTCATTGAATAGGTATTCAAGCATGTCTTTTATCCATGTATTTTTTGGTACTCCTAAACAAGTTAAGTACAAATGGTAATATCTGTGTACATTTATTATGGGAACCATATCTGTCAGAAAAATTGTTGCAGACATTTTACATTAGTTGTTATGCGAGAAGGAAGTGGTGCGTTCTCTAAATAACAGTCTAGCACATTACGAGCATTTACGTACGGGTGCACATTGACCATTGTGAAATCTGCAAACCCATCGAATAAAAATGCATGCATGCATACGTTTAATTTTGTATTATTTTATGACATGTCCATAAATTACATGCGTATGCACAGTATTACTCCATATATATGCACAATATACGCAAGTGTGTTATTTATTATAAAGTTATTGCAGTTTATATAGACATGAAAAAAGCTTTCGACACGGTTAGCCCAAAACTGCTGATACAGAAATTAA
>JAQFZH010003964.1:0-12823 GCA_034695485.1 Entomobrya nivalis | reverse complement strand
TCGAGATTTATCTACGTAATAATAGTCGGACTTAGATTAACGGGTCACATTCAATTAACCGCTTGTCGGCGCTAGTTGATACATAATAATTTATAAGTCACAAATTCACAAAAAAAATACAAATTAGTTACGAATATAAAGTGATATTTCTGACTAAAACTATTCACTTAAATTAACTTTTTTATTTGTCGAGTTTATTTATATACCGTTTCCTACTGAATGTCCCTTGGTCTCTTGATGTGGGAAGCTCTTTTTACAATATTTTTTTCATATCTCAGTTCAAAAGTAGCCTGGTTTGCAATTTGTAAGCAGACTTTGACTGATCCTGAATTCAATTGTTTTTCGAACAATTAAGCTGTGAACAAGTATAAGGCATAAAAACTAATGTAAGTTTATTGTGCCATATTTATGGAAAACACTCTGCATTGCACAAGTGTTTTAAATAGTTTCCTAATCGTAACCTGTCTTAATCAAGTTCATATCATAATCTACGATTATCATTATGTTACAATATGCAACTATGGGGTTTCTTCCGGTACACTTTGCTTAACTGCAAGTATAACTTTCTTGGAAAAGCTGTAAACCACAAACAGGTGTATGCCACATTTTGTTTTAATCTTTGAAGTGTTATTCCAAATTTTGAAACAAAGTTAAGTGAAAATTCCAAAACAGTTTAATAATGAAATAAAATGTAGTCACATAAAATATATATTTTTGGGGTCGTCGAACTTTGCATGTTGTAATGTTGACAACATAACAACTAGGTTCTCACGTCATGTTTCGTTTTCATTCAACAGTGCTTCAATCTGATAAAGAAAATGTTATATGGACGTTTAAAGGAACCAAAATTAAAACATTTTCGCTGAAGTTAACAGAATTTGATGAAATCTGAAATATTTAACTATCAACTTTTAATATAATAGTCCAAATTATCTAATAGTAATCTTGACATATAATATTTTAGTTCAAATGGGTGGACTTTAATGAATAAGAGCGCTATAACTTGGTATTATGCAATTTTTCCTGTGTTTCTGATTGAATATGGTTATTGATTTGGCATGTATAGTAGTGCATATCCTTTAGATTATGTGACTACAAATATTATGTAATTTTTGTAGCCAAAAACTGCATTAAAAATCACTAGGTGTTTTTATAATTTGGCTAAACATTTTAGTAATCATGCTTAAATTTGTTTGTTGGAGTTAAAGTTTCCCGTATTTTAATTCATTTAAATCGCATCAACAGTAACTTTTATTTTACAGACTATAATAATTGATTCAAAATTTCTATACTTGTTATAATTACAAAGGTAAAGCCATATATGGTGACAGCACAGCATACGTACATCTGGAAAAATATTGATTTTTCATACGCCAAATCAGATCAAATATATGATTGCGTTGGTTTGTAATTAATAAATAAGTAATTAAATATGTACGAAATCGGTATAAACTAACAACAACCAGAGCCATTGTATTAAAACATGTGGAGTAGGTCGAAAAGAATTCCACATCAATTCGTTTTGAAATTCTAATTTTACAAAACAATTAGTTAATATTTTAGACAAAGTATATCGGTTGGGTTAAGCCATTTAATTGCACAAATTTACTTATCTTATGACTTTGAATACGCAGTGCATGTTATAGAGTAATGGTAGAAATGCATTAATATTTCTGGCAAAAACGAGTTGTTAATACATCGACACCGCTATGCTCTGTTTGAGTCAACGTATGCGGGTATATTTGTAATAGAATATTGTATTTCGTCCGCCAGTTTTTGTTCAATTATGACTTTCAATGGTAGCATTTTACTGTAAATAAACGTATTTTTTACATTGTGTTTAATGCATAGGGTTTAGGATGCCCAAAAATTAGAATGTCTTACAATTAGAATAGAAAATTTTAAACTAAAAAATCTTCTCTCGGTTAACAATAAAATGTGTCGAGGAAACGTTTCAGTAGTGAGCTAATATTTTTTTGTGCAAATGTACAGTAAACATAACAAGATATCAAACTTATTTAAACCTTCTAGATTCTCGACACAAAAACAAAAGGTAAATTTAGTGAATACGGAGGGTGCGCTCATAAGGCTTTCGCATACTTTTCGCGTTGATGTTGGTTTTTATTATGTATTAATGTATATTTTTATGGCGAATACTTTGATTTAGGTAGAATGCTTGTTATACAATGGAAAAAAGTGTTCCTAAAACGATCACAAAAATTTCGATACAATGGTATTTCTTTTACAATTGCGATGTGGTGTTATTTCGTCGTTTCTTGCAGAATAAAATACAATACATCTACCAGAAATGTGAAAAAGCTGGTATGGTTTTTTCGGATCATGTTGTCATTTTTATTTAAACGAAGTACGAAATACTCGTATCTTTAAACATTAGCCGCAAAACGAATTAACACGAAAGGTTTTACCATTTGACTTATAAGTCTTCAAGGCATTAAAACACTTGGTAAACATTTTGTCGCACTCGACGAATACAAAATTATATTGTTCCATATGTTATCTTATCGTTCAAACTTGTATTTGAATTGCCGGACTAACAAAACAGTTTTGCATAAATATATCTTTACTAAATTATCTTGTATTAAAAATGCATTTTACGCACAAAAACCATGTGTTGAAACAAAAATAGCATTGTAGGAAAACTACATTATTTAGCAAATTAGTGACTTTAAAATCAACGACATAAGAAAATTGCACGAATGCAAAAATATCAGTAAATTTGTGCGGAATGAATATTTTCGGCTAATCAAACTCATGATGTTAGAGACTATGTTGATAGACAGAGTTAAGCCAACTTGACGCTTGGGGTTGTCTTTTATTAATCTAATTAGTTATTATACCTCTGAATTCGATCGTTAGTTTTCATTCGTATTTGTGAAAAGCTTTTATTATACTATTAGTTGATGTTGCAAAAAAATGATTTTTTTACTATTGTTGTATATGGTTTTCTTAAAATAGCAGTAAGTTTTTTTTCAATAAGTTATATTAGTACTATTAGGTTTAAGCATAGTACGTAACAAATTTTGGTTAAATTATTAAAATAGATACTATTCAAATTCAGTGGAGGATCGGTAGCGGAATTCCGCTACATAGAAAAAAAAATATTTAAATTATTTTAGCCTAAAATTAACTGGTAAATGTTTAAAATTACGTAGTAAATTTAGCCCACGGTAGGTTTGCTTTTTATACTATAATTTGCATAAAATTTTGGACTTTCAGAATATGACCGCCAATATTTTCCATCTTTTAAATTGACTCCAGAAATAATTAAAAACTGTGTTTTTTGCCATAAAACTGGACTTTTTCATGCATTTTTAAATACGGAAAATATAGGCGGCCATATTCTGAAAGTCCAAAATTTTATGCAACTTATAGTATAAAAAGCAAACCTACCGTGGGCTAAATTTACTACGTAATTTTAAACATTTACCAGTTAATTTTAGACTAAAATATTTTAAATAATTTATTTTTTATTTATTTTGCTATGCAGCGGAATTTCGCTACTGATCCTCCACTGTATATGTTTGATTTTGTTATAAATATAAACTTATTAGTTTGATGGTTTTTGTTGACAACTTCTAAATTTACATTTGGGCAATTACATTAAAAAATGCAAACCGGTCAAACGCACCTAAAAACAATTCCGATGCAGTTAAAATTCTGAACGTGCAAAACTTGGATCAATATCACTTGTTTTCCATTTTATCAGATGTACTTGTTATTTTTTTCCAAAGAATTTCCCTAGTTTCTTTTATGTCATATTTTTTAATCGTTGAAATGCTAAATAATTAGTTGGGATTTTCTTTAGTAAATACATTGATAAAATCATAATGATTTTAAATAAATGAAATGTTAACTGAGTGAATGATGTGTTTTTTTGTACTAAGTTATTGTACTCAATAACATGTCTTCTTAAACGGACGATTTTCATTTGTAACACTTTACTACAATTTTATAATACAGGAAAAAACTGGTGTTTTTTCATTCAATGGGCTTGTATTCTTAGTGATGCAACACCACATTATTACAAAATCATTACTGGCCAAAACTAAACCACAGATTTATTTTGTAAAAGTTTGTGATAGTAGCTTAAACGACTTTAATATAAAAATAATGGTTGCAAATTGAATGTTTTTTAAAAATATTTATGTTAAGGTGATATATTAGGGACGTAATTTATTGTCTTTTCGTTTTTGCAAGTACACACAAATAACATTTTACTCGTCGAAACTCCAAGCTGCAAAATAATGTATTGATGCAGTTACAAAAGTTACTAATAATGATTTATGTTTACCAAGGAACTTTTTTAAGAAAGTTAAATATATATTCGTTTAAGTACTATTAAACTATCACATTTAAAATCACAGATATATTTTATTTCACAAAACAATCGATTACAAAAACTTATGTATGAATAATTAATTCATTTGGTTTTGTCTTAAACGGAATGACAAATGAAAAAAATACACTTGATATAAAGTAAATATTTAAGTTGTTAAAAAACAATTGATAACCAATTAGCGTAGGATATAGTATCAAGTTGAAAATGGAAAAATTATTAATTTTCTTTAGTCTACAACAACTTGTTGGTGAGCTTACAAACTCAACCAATGTGATCAATCATTTTCAATTGATACATAATTTTTAAGCCATTAATTCCCCAAATATTACAAAAAAGTTTGGAATAAAAGGTGATATTCCTGCATGAAACAATTAAATTAAAAAACCTAAATCCCAACTAAAAAGCAGCCTGGTTTGCAATTTGTCAGCAGACTTTGACTAATCCTAAATTGTTTTTTTTCTATAGCAATTAAGCTGTGAACAGGTATAATGCATAAAACCAATGTAAGTTTATTGTGCTTTATTGATGGAAAACACTTTACATTGCACAAGTTTTTAAAAAAATTCCTAATTGTAAACAGTCTTGAGAAAGTTCAAGTCATAATCTACAATTAGCTTAAAGTTACAATATGCAACTATGTGGTTTCTTGGGGTTCACTTTGTATTGAACGTTGCCGAACTGCATATATAACTTTCTTGGAAAAGCTGCATAAGACAAACAGCGGAAACTTTGCCACAGTTCGTTTTAATATTTAAAGCGTTATTCTAGATTTTGGGAAAAGTTAGGTGAAAATTCCAAAACAAATTAATAATGCAATAAAATGTAATTACATAAAATATACATAATTAGACCCTCTAACTCGCATATTGTATTGTTGACAACATAACAACTAGGTTCTCAAGTCATATTTCGTTTTCATTCGACACTGCTTCAGTCAGATAACGAAAATGTTATATGCATGTTTAATGGAACCAAAACTAAAACCTTTTCGCTGAAGTTAACAGAATTTGATGAAATCTGCAATATTTAACAATCAGCTTTTAAAATTACTGTCCAAATTATCTAATAGTTATTTAGCTTCCAATATTTTAGTTTAAAAAAGTGAGCTTTAATAAATAGTAGCACTATAACTTGTTACTACGCAATTTTTCCTGTATTTCTGATTGAATATGATAATTGAATTGGCATGTATACTACTGCATAACCTTCAGATTATGTGACTACAAATATAATGTAATATTTGTATCTCAAATCTTCATAAGAAATAATCAGGTTTTTATATCATTTGGCTGAACTTTTTAGTTATTTATGCCTAGTTTTGTGCGTTGTAGTTAAAGTTTTAAAATCGTTTCAAGCGTATCAACAGTAAATGTTATTTAAAAAACGGTCATAGTTAATTAAATATTTTATATTCGTTAAAATTTATTAAGGTAAAGCAGTATTTGGTGACTGCAAAGCACATTTGCAAATATTATATTTGACTTTCCTATGCTTAATGAATTCAAATAATTGATTGCGTTGGTTTGTAACTGATCAATAAGTAATTAAAGGTTCGACATCATTATAAGCTGACAGCAAAAACGAAGATCAAAAAAATATTCCACACAAATTCGTTTTGGAATCCTAAATTTACAAACCAATACGTCAAATTTCGGCCAAAGCATATCTGTTGACACTACTATAAACTGGATAAGTCTAAATTTTTACGTAGATAGTTAGATAATTTTTTTGAGAATTCTTCAAGTAAAAGTTTGATTTTGACAAAGTTCTAATTTTAAAATGTTTTTCTACTTAAACCAAAGGTTACATGTTTTATGCATGCGTAATACGTCAAAAAATCCAAATGAATAAACGCGAAATAATCCTAAATACTTGTTAAAAGCAAAATATCTTACCTGGTATCTTCGCAACAGTAACAAAACTATTTATGCAATGTAACCAAAAATATTAGTAAAAAACTCTGGTTAAAGACTGCTACTAACTCCGTTGTCGATAAAAAATTAGTCAACCATTAGTAAAATAATTTTTTTTTGTAAATTGAAAAGTTTAGCTTTTTATTCAAGCTTTTTACAATTCAAGCTTCAATACAAGCTATTCGAGTAATTTAAAGACTTTAGATCAGATAAATAAGTAAATGTAAACGTTTCTTCTGAATAATGCAACTAGGTATAATTGTTATAAAGGATTTTACTTCGTCAGCGAGTTCTGGTTTAATAAAACCTTTCAGTGGTAGCACTTCACTGTTATTCATATTTCTGGTTTCCATTTAGTTTAATAAAAAGGGTCTAGGATGTCCAAAAAACTTAGAATGCTTTACAATTTCAATGGACAATTTAAAACTAAAAAATCAAATTGTTACAAGCTATGTTTTATGTACATCTAATTCACACAAAATTTCTGGAGTTGCAAAAAAAATCTCAGCGATTGTCACGAAGGGTTTACAAATATATATGCTAAACAATACACACGATTTCAAATTTATTTAAACATTTTAGATTTTTAAACAAAAAACCTTTCGGCAAAATTAGAGAACATGGTAGATGAGCTCATTATAAAGCAAATAAAAATAAAAATTAAAGCTCATATGAGCATGACTAATAAAATCAGTTTAAATGTATGAATGATTTTAAAAATTACTCATATTAAAAATACAGCTTGTGTATTCATATTGCATTTCTGGGTCTCCAAGTATTTCACCGGTGCATGAAATAAGGGTAGGAAAAAAAATTACGTTTATGTTGATCTTTATGTTTACTTATATATATTGTGATGATGACTACACTGATTTAAGTAAAATAATTTTGATATAAAAGCATCCCTAAAACGACCGCATAAGTTTCGAGTAGTTAGAGTTTTATCTTTTAAAAGATAACAATTGGTACTACTTTTGCTTCTTTAATTGCAAAAAAATGCATTGCATCTACAAAAAATGCCATCTGCATGAAAAACCAAGCAACTATATTTTAAAATCCTTTTTGTTTGAAAGTACTACAAAATACAATATCTTTGAATGGCAGTCACAAAGTTAGTAAAACTGGTAAGTTATACCATTTTATTTAGAAGTTTCAGAGTCATAAAACATTCCAGAAAATTTAACGCACTTGACTAATATAACAATTCATTGTTTTATACATATGACATCCTATCCTTAAAGATTATATCTGAACTGATAAACTAATAAAGCAGTTTTACAATAATAATACACATTTCTTTGATGAGTTATCTATTGGTTTAAAAATTACATTTTACGTACAAAAATTGGGCGATGTAACCCAAAGTAGTGTTGTGGGAAAAGTATATTATTTATTACGATAGTGTATAAGAAAAGTATACGAATATAGGAAGGACTTTATTCATATTTGTGCAAAGCGTTCAAATAGTATTAGTTGATCTAGTAACAAGGTGTATTGTATAATAAATTGAATTAAACAAAGTTTAAAAAATATTATAATGGTCACAAAAAATTATGTGGTTTTTCAAACATACAATAATTTTTATTTTTGTCTAATCGTAAGTATAAGTTATAAGAGTAAAATTAAGTTTAAGCATAATATGTAATAAATCCCTGTTCAATTAAAAAGTAGAATTTTTGTTTTGAAATGTTAATAAATACGTACTAATAAAAACAAACATTTAAACAATAAAATTCAATTGACCACAAAACTTTTTTTATTTGCATTTTATTTTTAAAGCATTTCATCTCTATAATATAATCGTTGGTGATATCACTGCATCCTAAACAAACTGTGTTATTGGCATAAGTTCTAATCAATGCTTGTTCATGTAACATTTGCTTTCTACGTCATTAGAGGATATGTTTTACATTGGATTCACATTTTCTTCGATCTTGCTTCGTCCTGTTTGTTACGAACGGACCATTATAAAAAATATAGATTTAAGATACTTTTAGGTTTACATATGATTTTGGAATTCCCTAAAAGGTAATATGTACTCTGGTGCACATGTGACCACTATTAAATGTTTTGCATAAGCAGGTTAGAATTTCAAGCAGCAAAATTTGTAGAAAAGGTAATGCATGAAATGAAGTTATATCAACAACGGCATGGGTAAGTGACGATGACATATGGGTAAATCGTGTACAACATATAAATATGCATAATACACAAATATGTTTTCGAAGTATATGTATTATTTAGTTCCTATACACAATCATTAAAAATATGTATATAAATTCAAGACTTCTCCGTTGGAACTTTTGCTATTCGACTTGGAACAAGCTATTTAAAGCAAAGGTATATATCTAAGATTAAAACCTTTCTGAGTATCAGGGCATTCATATATATCGTATTTATTATGCAAAGCTGAATATGCATCGATATTGAGAGTGTACTTAACAGAATATATGCGAAGTTGTACACCTCATGCAGCATTCTATTTGTCAATCCATAACGCATTACATTTTCCAATGTAGAGAATATTACAAGCCCCTCATGATCATATGTTTCTTTAGTTACATGCTACCTGTCGAAAAAAACTCAGCTCATCAAAACCACTAACTTTTCAGCACAGCCTTCATACGTCTCAATTTTTATTTTATATCGAACAGTCTGGAAACTAAACGCCATTTTGGACGCCCAGTAAAGTTTATAGAAACCAGAAATATTTAGTAGTGAGTTCTTTTTAAAAATTGTTAAAAAACGCCGTTTGACAAAACCTGCAATTATGTAGTAACCTAAACAGCCAATAGTTATTTAAAAGTTTTAATCGTGACTTTTTGAAACCACCAGAAGAATTTTAAGTTGGTCAAAAATAAGCACTTTTTATGGAAGTTCGAATCTAAGAGACTCCAAGGATCGAATAATTAGAAGGACGGATTGTATTGTGGGTTACAAGAATATGTTCAAGGTAAAAAATACATTAATTTATACCATTTACTATTTCATTCCATATTGAAAAATATCAAGTCTTTTGGTTAAAAGTGATCAGTTTTTTTGGAAATTGGAAACTAAAGAATCCTCCCAAAGTTCCTACCCAAAAACCAAAATATCGCTTTCTGAAAGCTTTTAGCAGCTAAGAAACTACAATGAGATTTGAAATAGTTGTTTGTTATCAATTTCGTTAGTAGTAAGTTAGTTAATTATATTCCACTGCTGCGGACTAGTTTTCTTGAAAATTTGTCCATTTTTATTATCACCGGAATTCAAAATAACCTGCACACATTAATTTATTTATTAACCAGTTCATTGTTTCTTTCAAAAATACAAAGTGTACGACATACATACCAACTACTGAGCACCGGAAGGTTTTTAAAATATTGCCAAAGCCAACTTTAGTGACGTGTTGGTTTTTAGACATTTTACAGATTGATCATACACGCCAACCCCACCTCCCAAATGCAAAGTTTGACCACCCTACTGCCACTAAAGTGGATGGGATGGGCATGATGTTTCAAAATGACTGTAATTGGTAAGTAAATAACTGTAATGCAAAATTGAGGTAAAGTACAGTATACTGCTAATAAGCCTTAAGTAGTTTAGTGATTAAGCTTGCAATACACCTTCAACAAAAAATACACCCGTACTCACCGTCATCGTTTTTGTGCCAGGTGTACTTTAAGTTTAGTTAAGTTTAATGCATACGGTAGGAAATATGTCCACCTTAAATGCAAAGAGCAAAAAGTTAGAACACGTCAACGTAACCAAGGTAGCAAAAGTTGGCAAATAAACTACACAAGTAAGAAGACAATACGTGGCATTCTCATAACAAGCATTCCTATATGATGACGAAGCAACTTTTGGGAAAAGATGCGTCGGTAAACTGGTCGCCATTTTGGAAATTGTATTTTCAGAGATAGATTGTCATATTTTTTTATCGGTTTGAATTAATATGTGAAGTGAGTGTTAAAGTGGGGTTTACAGTTTTTTACAAAATATAATCATTAAAGTCAAAAAGGTAAATTTTTAGGTAAAAAATTGTATGCCAAGTCTATTAAATAAACTTGAATTTTCTTAGTTAATATAACGTGTGCTAACCAATTCTTTAGAACTTCATAATGTACATCTTTGTGATGCTAAAAATCTTTTTTTGGTAAATTACAGGATTACTGGTGGAAGTCGAAAGTAAAAAGAAAGAAAGAAAAATTGTGGCTCTCCTGCTTGCTACAGTGACAAGGTAAATTAATATTTGATTAACATCTTAAAATCGTTTTTATCCTTCAAAAATTTAAAAATGCGTAATATTTTCTCAATTTGGTATAAATTAATTTCAAGTCATCTATTTGAATTTCCTTCAGATTCGAATGGCCAAATATACATCCACTGGGACTCGTGATCCAGTAAAATGATTAATTTCCATTACAATGATGAATACTCCCGTTAAAATATCGAATTGGTAAGTACAAAACATTTTTACTGATGCTTTATATCCTTATCAATGCATCATATTTATTTTTTCCAAAAAAATAAGTAAACCTATTCACATCACAGGTCTTTACTATAATTTGCAGATGAAAGTTCAAAGCCGTCAAGTGGCCATTGGTTACAAATCTCAAATTTACAACCACTGAAACTTTCAAAACATTTGAGAGATCAATGAATCTTTCTTATGAGGTCCCTTTGTCAGTGAAATGGAAGAAGATCCGTTTCAACACGTGAGTAATTAGACCAATATTTTTGAAATCTTCAAGTTGCTATATTTATTACAATTGACTTTATGGCTTCCAAGTAAATAACATCTTACAAATATTGTTTCCAGATTTCTCCTCAGATTTCTCCCTTTTTCGGTCCACATCAACACCGCCCACCACCCCATCCTTTCTGACAAAACGCGTCATTCCATTAATCTGTCACCGACTCCACAAGAAAACATCACCTCGCGTTAACGTTATTCATCTCAATCTGCCAACAAAATCTAACGTATTTCCAGGAAACAATGTTCGTGTTTATCACCTCCCACCACCACCACTCGTTATCCCACTTCATCAACGCCGACTACAAGCAGTTTCACCAGACCCTCTAGGAATCAGAGGATGAATCATCAATGGATTTGAATGCACTTTAACTTTATGCATTGGAACTGGATGATACGCTGGAACCAGGTTTTTATAGTTAGCGCTTAGAGTAAAGTTAATTTACTGAAATAGGTTAAGGGTACAGTTTTTAGTTGTGACGAAAAACATATATGCTCATACATTTCAAAAAAGGGTTGCTTAAATGAATAGTTCCGTAAATACATTCAGCCAAAGCATTCTTAAGGCTTTCAAAGTTTTTTATTTTCCACAATCGGTTTAATTTAATTACAACTGTAATTTAGATTCAAAAATCGAATTGCGAATATGAACTGGTTTTTTATGAATCAAATCTAAAAAAGCTAAAGATTTATTCGTAAGTTCAATTCACAGTTTAAGAATTCAAATATAAATAATACGTCACAGTTTCCAGCATGATATTTCTCCGTGGTATGCCATTAAATTTTAAAAGGTTGAAAATATATGGCAATAAACATGAATAGTGGCATGAATATGAAATGTCATGCTACAAACATACGCAAACTTGTTGGTTTTTTTACCACAAATTGTTGGCTAAGTTACAAGAAAACTTGACAACATGTACATAAGACACCTGAAATTAGATAACGACTAAACTTATCAAGGTATTTGCCGCATGTATGGTAAAAAATTGCAATTAATTAATCTTTTCTAATCGAATCAACTAGAGTTTTTTCCAGTCTCTTAACTCTACTGTTTAAAAAGCCAACAATAATTTAGTATAAGATTCGAGTTTATAAAATCAAAAGTTGCATTTGCATCCACCACAACAAATATTTAACACAGGCCTGTAATTAGTATCACGGATAGTAAACTTCTCAGCGGACTTTCAAATACTGTTCGAAAAAACGTTTTTTCAGTTGAAATATTTTTTTTCGTACTTTCAATTGAATCTATAGACACTAGGAATTGTGTCATGTTAAAAAATAATTTTCTTTTTGTTTCCTTTTTGGTGCCATAATTTTAAATATATGTAACGGAAATTTGTATGATGAGTTAACTTGTAAAAATCAAAATGTTTTATCTAGCGTATATTTCAAAATAGCAAGTTTTGCTCTAGTTTAAAAATTAAAACTTGTTTCCAAATTAGTTTACATTTAGTTAAAAAGTAGGGGAGTGTAGGGGAAAGGTCTTGATTTCTGAAATTCAGAGAAAATGATGATGGAGTTCATTGATTCCCTAAAAAATCAGGAAGAAAGTTAAAATACAAAAATGAAAGATTGGATGGCCCATTACAAAGTTTACCCAAAACAAGGGAATTTGTATAGTGTAGTTGATTTTAAACAGATAACAATTACCTTTGATGTTTAGTGTAGTGGTGTAGAAAAAAGGTGGGAACCTCGAATTATAACTGTGGAATTAAATTAAAATTATTCAGTATCAGTGTTGGGTATCGTTATTTACCGCGGTATAAATAACGATCGTTATCGTTACGTTATCGTTATTTTGGGTAACGA